>JAHWFP010254296.1:49070-87477 GCA_023313725.1 Lithobius niger
AGTGTGGGTGCCGGTGGCTTAACTGCCTGACGAAGACAACCAGTAAAGGTTGTCGAAAATTCGCAAGTTTCGAGGGGAAAACCTTTGAAGATCTTCGACTTTTGGTTTTGCGTGATCAAACTGTGAGTATAAGTCATGAACTTGAACCAAAGTAGAAATGCTGAGTCGACTGATTTTTCGGTATTTAAAACCCTTCCGTTCCGAAATGTGCCCGATTACAGTTAAAGCTTTTTCGATTTGTTCCGTATTGGACTGTGTATCAGTCAGCCAATTGCTACGTGCTCACAAGGCACGTGACACCGCGGTAACACAACTTGCTTGCTACAGAAACGATCATGGCGGCGACAGACATACTTGAAATTTAATCGAAGAAGTGTGCAAGTATCTTGGTTACTGGCGTATTTTGGCAAGTGGAGAAAGTGCAGTTGCACCTCCGTCTCAAATCCGTAGCTTCAAGTAGGCCTCAACCGATCATAAAAAGTATTAAGAGCTTCTTAGCTTTTTCAACTTATCGGCAGTTTTGATAGGCTACTGCAAAAGAATTAAAATCTGACAAAAATAACGTATTACGTGCTTCACATAGCTGAACAAATTATCCGTCATTCTTTAACAGTGGAGAATATTTAAACGTGAACGCAGCAATGGTGGAAAATGGACTGGTTTTCTTACCGTCACAGCAAGAATCCAACATTATGCGAAACTTCGATTTCAGCAATTCTGGTTAAAAGAAACTAATCTTCACAAATTTAGCCTAGTTTCTATTTTTAGTGGTAAATGAATACACAAGCAAGCAATTTTTTTTGTGCGTTATGAATTGTTATTTTTGGGGAATGGGTAAGGGTCTCAGTTTCATAAAATTCACCTACACGGATGCATTGTAAATCCAGCTAATAACACGTTGGGATATTATACTGCCCTGTAGGACTATCAGTTATTAAAACTTTAAAACAACATTTAATATCTAGATAATCTGCGCATCCTTCATACGACAGGAAGTATGAATGAAATCATGATAGGAAGGAAGAGTAGTACCTTACTGATTTTATTTTCAAAATCTAAGTTGGGGAAAATAAACACGATCGATTTTAACTTTCATCCACTGTTGGTTTACGAAGCTCACATTAAGTAGCTGGAATAATCAACCACAATAGTGCTGGTGACAGTGTGTCGGCGTATGCAAACAGGGCACCGGAGAAGGGCGGGTTTGTTGGTCAGCCGATATTACTCCACTGTGAGTGTCTATTAGCTGATCGTTCAAATCTTTCGACGTCGGTGGGAGTGTTTCGACTTTCTGCTCACATTTCTGATTTCCGATCCTTTTCCGTTCCAGTGGAAATCAACCTTAATGCGATGTACTTATACAAACGGTTAGCCTGACTGAAGGTCCTTAGCTGCATTTCTAAAGGCCATGTGGTTTCTCTTGCGTTTTCGTATAGCAACTGTGTTATTATTGTTGGGCTGTATATCATCACGCATGGTACCGATGCTGCTGAAAGCAATTTCTAACAATACCAATATCATTGCATATTGACAGCGAAGAATCCAACCAACTTCGATATCTTTTGTTGTAAATAGGCAGACACCAAAAAGCCTGTGTTTAAAACTGTAGGCCCGAAATGCTGCTTATCGGTTACACGCTCCGTGCGCTCTCTGTTAATCCAGGAAGAGGAAGTTAGACCAGCCCGTAGCTAAGTAAGTGATCAACAATGTGTGCTCGAACGTAAAACGAAATTATCTGCTATTAATTAAAAGTTCATTTCAAATTTTGATATTAACAATTAAAACAACTGAAATCTTCAAACAAGAACTGCACATCTTCATGAATTCATATCACAGCAGCGTGAGTAGGTGAAGTTTGGCCTATTGAGAAACGGGCCTTTTTTTTTCGTTTTAGGCCATGCAAAGTTAATTGTTTGGTTTACAGGCGCGTGCGGGTGCCTTAAATTATCGCGGGTCAAAACATTTTATCACAAACTTGGTCCACTCGCTAAAAATCATATTTTCGCCAAATTTTGACCATTTTTGGCATTCCAGTACACCATTTTAACCAGCTCGCAACGAGCTTTTCAATGGTGCAAATTTCAAACCTGTATCTCAAACCACTAAGAAGTTTTTTGGCAAAAACGAAAATATTTTTAACACTAGATACCATAACATATTAGCAGAGTGTTATACTTTTTTTAGGCTTACATGCGTACTCCTTCAGCTTTGAGCTAGGAACATGTCAAAGAAATGTGGTCAGCTAAATAAAATAAAATGCCTGGTTGCCTGGTGCTTCAATTTGCAACCTTGCCCGTAAACCAAACAATTTTTTTTGCGTGGCCTTAGCGTGAAAAAACACTCATGTAACCTGCACTTTTGTATAACCCGCTGGCCCAATTTTTAAGAAAAAAAAGTCTTAAACCCATGGGTTATACGCGTGCAATTATGATAGTTAAAAATGGTAAATTGCGGAAAAAAAGCTCCTTCAACAAAAAACATACACACGAGCGCCTGCATATGACGTTTATACATGTGTGGAACCGTGGAACTGGCATTCATGCTCCTCTATTTTGTGTAATCTTGCCGCGTAGCTTCATTAGGAAGTTTGAAAGGTGAATATATCCGACAAACCTCTTGATGAAGTAACCTGGCAATTCAAAGACTTGAAATTGTCAAATCTTATAACCGCACCATTACTCCTGTCCTCAAAAACCTCCAACCAACTGAGAAATTCCACCTCATCACCCAGAAGCCAAGCACTCTCAAGCAAAAGGGGACCAACACACCAACCGAGAACAACCCCAAACATATAGTTTCCGAAATACCATGCGCTGGATGCACACGCACATGTGTTGGAACGACCACCAACCTAAAACGAAGAATTAGCAATCACAAAGCCGATCTTAACTGCTTTAAAGACTCCAGCTCCCTAGTCCGCCACCGACAACAAACCGGCCACAACCCACTGCTCACAAAAAGCGAAGTAGTCCACTACGAGAAATTCCTACGAACTAGAAAACACTTTTGAGGCTTGTAAAATTTTTTGCCATAACGATCCTGTTACAAGCCAGTTCCTCCCTACTTCACAGACCATGACTCATTGGGCAAACATTTTCACCCCATCTCACCGTTTAACCTTATCCCTTGTACCCCCGCCCCATCCGCTTTTTAACTTTCTGAGCTTTTTTCCTTCCCAACCCCCTACCCTGCTTATTCTTTCATTCCCCCCTCCTTTTTCTTGGTCATTTCTTCCCTTCCTACTGTCCTCCCTGATCTCTTTGCATTTCTCACACTGCCTGCCAGTTCTTGTACAATTCTTCCCACTTTCTGCCTGGTGCAGCACTTGTATTCTCTCCTGGGTTTTGTGGCCTCACCCATTCGTCACAGCCATTTTCCATTCTCCATGCTTCTCCTTACTACATGCAAGTACGGTACCCTCGTAAATTGGTGAAACATTGAAACTATTGTTTCATTCCCAGTCGGATATAGTTCTAATAGTCCATTTTTATGTTTTGGAACTTGCCATTTTAAGTTAAGGACACCAGCGTGGTGGAATATAACTGTAATGGAAGGAGTTAGTTTTATATTTTTATTGCTTTTATTCTCTGATGATAGTCCCTTTGTAAATTTTGGTACCGAAATTAATGTTGCCACTTGTGCTACTGGCTCTGATGTCACATTTTAATCTGGCAAAATTATGAATTACTGAGAAACCTAAGTACAAGATCTGCAAGTTTTGGCATGCGCCCATTCGTAGCCATACACCGGAAAGCATGAGGGACAATTTTTGTACGTAATTCGAGTCGGAAATTCCTAGGATCTTTACGTGCCTCTGTCAATATGAACACGAGGCATCACAGCTCTCCTCTGTTAACGGTAATGCGAGGGGTGACTAGAGATGCACAGATGTTGGCATCGGAAATCAGTCTTTTTTTTGCTACATCTGTCATCAGAGCATCGACATCGGTTTTAAGCAGCAGATGTTAAATCGGAAATCCCATTTTTTTTGTGATGGATGTGCCTATAATTATTTCTGGGTACTAAATTCTAGGCCTACAGAAATTTTAAACTTTTGTTTAGAAAATCCTCCTAATTATTTTTTACTTCGTGGAAAATTGTACTTAGTTTCAGTTTACTTTCTTAAACATCAGACCATGAAATATCAGATATCGGCCGGTGTTTTTTAACATCAGAATCGGACATCTGAATTTGCATTTTAGCACATTGGTGCATCCTTAGGGGTGACTGATGTCGGGCTCAAACTCAGGACCTCAAGCGTACGTGATACTGTAGTCATGCTAACCATCAGGCCACAGCGGGAAAAAAACCTTGCCCCATGATGAGCAAGTTGGCTGAGAATTCTCTTCATTTGCACAGGTCACGCACAATTTAAAAAACAAAAAAGTTATCTTCACCATATTTTCTGCAAATTTTCGACAGTCAGTTATCTGGAATGTAGGGGCTTAGACGACTGTCTTTATCAAGCAATAACAGAAAATTCACGTCACTGTCATGTTCGATCGAAACGAAGATTCCCGATTTTCAAAGTAAGGGACACAAATTTTTTAAATGGGTGAGAATTGTTATCTTTATTTACATTATGGCTGTTCCCCAACAACATGCATGTTTTCAAAATCTTTTTCCATGTGTTCACCACCACAGGTGGGAAACTCCATTTGCCAAAGTTGTTCCAGTGTGCCGTTTGTTTTGTACAACACGTGGAAGATGAGCTCTATGTACAGGTTATCTTGTAGTGGTAATTGTTCAGATTACATTTTTTATGGCTGTACCGAATGCCAAGGCAATTTCTCACCCAAACCGAGCCAAACTGAACACATCGTAAATTCTCAGAACACCAAACACTCTGAGAAACACTCTCAGAACTGAACAGAAATGTACCTAACCATTCAACCTTTAAAATAAAATTTAAAACAACTGAGTTCACAAAGATTGCAAAGTGCTGTACAAGTTTCTTAATAGGCTTTTGTTAAGAGCACAGGTGTCGAAACGTGGTTCGAGCAAGAACCCCTGTATCTTTACGTGTTCCCTCATAACTTCTGAATTATTAGATTTAGAAACTTGTGGCTTGGACCATCAGGAAGCTGGTGAAAAATACTTCAAAATGGTGTGTTCAAACATCAAAATCTGTCACCTAGAAGATAGACTACGTTCGGATCGGTGTTTTTCTTTTGAAAAGCCAAACACCTAACAGAACCGAACTGTTATTCGGCCATGTTTGGCTTGGTACACCTTTACATTTAATTGACTCGATATTTGTGTAATCAGTGCTGGTGTGGTAAGAGAAATACGTCGCATCTGTAGAGCAGCTTCATTATTAGTTTTCGTAGTGATTTAAACACTTATAATGTACCCACAACCCTACAGTTTATGAAGAATCCTAAATGTGCCAGACAATTTGACCTGCTTAGAATTCTGTATCTAGTTTCCAATTGTTATTGGTTTCATCACGTGTCAATTTTTGTGATTTTTATAAAAATGCAAAATTTGATTTACTAAATGGTAAGTCTGTACCGATCGATTGATTTTGTAACTTACAATACTGAACTGACCAAGTGCAGATCAAATCCATAATAAAGCAGTCAAATCAAATTGGTTTTCATATATCGGCACATTTCACGCTTTGGTTTAAACACAGGTTTTTAAAAACTGTCTAATACCTGTATCAGATACATGGTTGTATAGGTGTCTTCTAAATAAAGAAACTCTTACTTTTCTAATTTCTGTGGTGAAAAAAAACTACAACCCTCTTGACTGTTATTTCACCAACAGCCGGGACTGTACACCACAAAGAGCACTCGCCATTTGTAGTTTCTACTCGCCTCAGTAAATACGTACATCTTGTATGATACATGGTTTTTTATATTTGTGCTTTTATTTCCTTGTATAATTTTGAAACGGAATTGAATCTTTTTAGTATAATAAAAGTGGTTGATTGGCAGGAAACTTGGTCCCATTTATAGCGAGTTGCCATGTACCAGTTCTTGGCAAGTAGTGTCTTTTCTGCCATAGTTTGTTCACTGGACACAGTTTCTCCTTGCAGTTGCCAATTGTTGGTTTTCATTTGTCAAATGGCAAGTGGCTACCGACATTGGAGGTGGTATCAGTTTGAGTTTGGAATTAAAAGTGCCTGCAGACTTTCAGGAAAACTTGAAAACATGGTAAACACAGTTTGGTATTGGTCAGAAAGATCAACAAAATATCTTAAAGGCGTGTCATGATGCAAATTTTTAAAAAAGACAATGGTTTGTTGATAAATTCATGGTAAAAAAAGGTGGCGTTTTCTAAATACAAGGACTTGGTAGACCACAGGTCAAACAGGCTGAAGTGTTTTATACCCTGTAAATTTATATTAAAATGTAATTGTACAACGTAATATAAAGGAATTCATTGTTTAAATTTACCAAATGGTGTTCTTGATAATTGATTGTTGAAAACAGATTGTTACGCACAATTTCAGAATCAAAATACTGTACCAGTATTCTTGCAAATTTTCAACAGACCGACATCGTCTGTCTTCATCAGGCCTAACCTACACAACTCAAACTTTTGTCAACTACATCGTCACCATGGAATTCAGCGTTCGAAATCTGTGCACGTGCATGGCGTGGCCTCCTATATTTATCGTGCTGGTTCATCCACTGCTTTGTGAGTCGCCTGGAAAACTCATCTCTAAGGAGGAAACGAATTCCCGGATTGGGTGGGCCTTGAGTGTTCATCAAAACGGCGTCATTTTTAACATGTTGCTGGATCGGAAAAAGTCGGAATTACGTATCTAAAAGGAACGAGCGAGAGACTGAAGGGAATTTTAGAAAGAAGAGGCTTCAAAACCTTTCTCAGATGCTCTCCTTAAGAAGAGAAAGAAGGTGGAGAATGGGAGTGACCAAAATGAAGTGTTAGCTAGGGTTAAAAATACGAGAGAAGGTGTATATTGTGTGCCATGTGATGGGTGCGATGCTGTTTATATAGGTGAGACTAGGAAGGGCGTCCGAACGAGGGTAGGACAGCATATGGATGACACGAGGAATGAAGTGTATAGCAACAGTATCGCTACCCATCACATGATGACAAAGCATGATATTGGCTGGGGAAGAACTACTACACTTCTAAAATCAAATGTCCCACATGATCGGCACTTGAGGGGACTGGAATCCCTGGCGATCCAGCAACATGTTAAAAATGACGCCGTTTTGATGAACACTCAAGGCCCATCCAATCCGGGAATTCGTTTCCTCCTTAGAGATGAGTTTTCCAGGCGACTCACAAAGCAGTAGATGAACCAGCACGATAAATATAGGAGGCCACGCCATGCACGTGCGCAGATTTCGAACGCTGAATTCCATGGTGACGATGTAGTTGACAAAAGTTTGAGTTGTGTAGGTTAGGCCTGATGAAGACAGACGTCGTCGGTTTGTTGAAAATTTGCAAGAATACTGGTACAGTATTTTGATTCTGAAATTGTGCGTAACAATCTGTTTTCAACAATCAATTATCAAGAATGACGAACTTTCAGAGTAGAAGCCGTTATGGAATTTTCAACCAAATGGTGTGTTGTAAAGGAACAAGGTTTTACTTCGTATGTTTTAAAGAACAGTAAAAACCTTAAAACGATGCTGATGAGGAAGCACAGTGTGAAAGATGAGGTGTTACCTATTCGATCCCAAGATAAGCAGAAGATGGAAAAGGAACTGGAGATAGTAAGCAACGCTCCAGAAGGTGTGCACTGTGTGCCATGTGGTGGGTGGGATGTGTCTTGCGTATTCGAGACAAAGAAGGGCATAGTAGAGCGAGTAAAAGGCGTGGGATATGTGCGGAATAAAATGGTAACAAATACCATGGCATCCCACCACATGGAAACGGGGTACAAGATAAAAGACAGGAAACAGTTATCACCTTCAAGTACGTTGCAACAACGGCCTACTTAAATTTTCCAGGAGGAAAACACTTCCTCTTCTTCAGAAGTCCACTTAACAGCAGAGAATGTTGGTTCAATTAATACTCACTCCATGTTAGGCATTTTTCTGCGCATGCTGCTGACCACTGTACGTTATTCAGTAGAGGGCTGCTTGGCAGCGGCAATCTACTAGAATCCGGTGCAGGCATTGTTATCCACTCAGTAAGTTACTGCGCTCCAAACCTGCTGATGTTTCACTGCCTTCCTCCGATTCCCAACTGCACCCCCCTCCCCCCATTCTTGTCGCCTTCCTCCCTCAGGACCACCCTCCACAACCCAACCGGAAGCAAGTAAACACTCCCTACACCCCGTCCCTCCCCCACAGTGATTCCGGTTGATCATGTGACCTTGCCCCCACCTGAGGTGTGCAATATCGTAAAGTGGTCTATCAGGTGCCATTGGACTGCAATGCCACTTACACAAGTGCAACTTAGGAACACGTGGGAGACACCTGACGAGGAGAAAAATTGAATGGAATTGCCAACATCATCGCAAGACCAACCACAATATTGTGTGGGACCAAGCTTCAGGGCTCCTCCACTCCAACACCAAACAAGCAGCATACCTCTGAGCACTTGAATCCCTCACAATTAAAGATTTTCACATCGACGGGTCCCACTCACGTACCTTACTGGCCCTTCCCATGACCAGATTGAGGACCTTCTCCCTTTGCTTCTGATTGCTAAGCTTGACAATGGTAGTGGAAGTCGATTGCCACCACCCAGCAGCCCCCCTCTGGTGAATAACTTACAAATCAATGGTCAGTGGCATGTGCGGGAAAATTTTTAGCGCAACATGGAGTGAGTGTTATCAAACGAACGTTATCTGTGAATGTTTTATCACCGTCTTCCCCATTTACCGGTTTTGCATACCAAGACTTTGCTAGTCTTTAACTCCAGATGTGACAGACATCTACGAGGGCTTGAATCGCTAGCTATCCATCCAGCATGAGCGTCTCGCAAGAAGCCCTTTATGAACCTACAGGTCCCATCATACCCCTCGATTAAGTTCATTATTAGTCAAAAGTTAAGTGAGCAACTTACTAGGTGGTGGGAAAGAAGAAAAAAAGACATCTTGTAAATAAATACAGCAGGCACGAAAAGTGTATTGTACAATAGGAGGACCTTAGAGATATAGTAGGCCACAGAACAGCTGAATTTAAATCGAGTTTAATTAGAGAGCGTACTTTTGAACAACGACGCTGCAGCGATGTGGACAAGAGATTTTACAGTAGTAGGAGAGCCTGAGAACGATAGCTGGACTCTTTCGGTCGATTAGTCAACAGCCTGTCGAGACTTGAGTGCATTAGTTAGTTTTGAATGTAGGGCCAAAAAAAAGTACCTTGTTTTACGGGAGTTTATAACTCAAAAGCTTCATGAAGGCAGATTTTATTTTTTATACCAAAATTTAACATGTCCAGGTGAGAATAAAAAATTTTTGGTTGGTTGACATACAATTTTAATCAGGCCTACATTTTCCCTTTCTCTTCAAAGCAAGCATGTTACATGCAAGTCTGCATATTACATATTACGTTAAATTGTTGTAAATCTTGTGCTCCCTGTTCGTTTCGAAAGGGAAGCGAAATAATAACAAAAATTCACCACGTGCACTATTTTCGGAGACGCTCCTGTAAAATGAAATATTTTTTTAACCTTATGCATAAAATTATGCGTCAATTCCGTATATACTTACATTGTACTGTTGGTAAAACAAGGTCAAGGATGCTGCTTCTATGTAACTTCCTAAAAATATTGTAGGTAATAGTGAATTGGTCTTAACACAGTACCTATCAAGCTTGCGCAATGAAATATTTACATGGTATTAAAAAGAAAATTGAGATATTTAGATTCATTTTATATTCACTAAGTAGCTTGCAAAGTTGCCAAAATTTCCATTGAAGGTGATAGATTTATCCCCCCTTTTTTTTGCGTTAAGCTTACAGTTGCTTTAAGTACTTCTGTTTTTACACTGTAATCTAATTTTTTTTTATTTATTTGCAGGGAGATAAAGTCGATGTTGGCTTCATTGGGCTTGGTAACATGGGAGTCAACATGGCCAAAAATTTGCAGACCCGCGGACATAAGCTGGTAGTATACGATGTGTACCCTGAAGCAATGGCAAGGATGCAAGATACCGGTGCAGTTATGGCTCTCAGTCCAGCAGAAGTTGCCAAGCAAGCCGACCGAGTTGTAACAATGTTACCTGCCAGTTACCATGTAACAGAAGTTTACATGGGCAAGGAAGGGCTCCTGCAGTAAGTATTATTTGGACCATTTGTAAAAATTGAAGTTAGTATTGAAACTCGTCCTGAAAAAAAAATGGCTGAGAATCAGTATTGTAACATTAGAGGAGTTTTGGGGGTACTTTCTTAGAGCGAGTGTATTGTAAGTGACTAAATGTATGCACCTCAACCCCCCCCCCCTCCCCCACCGGCCACTTTCCATATAAATAAAGCTGTGCCAGACTGATTCTACCAAGCAATCATTAAAAAAAACGTAATATTTAAGCCGGTCAAAATTAGGAAAATTGCAGGTCACTTCTCGATCATAAAAACAAACTAGGGATGGGTCAGTTTTGGATTTACAGATTTCGATAAGGTTTTCTTATAGATCGACATCACTGTTATTTTACTTTGATTTTAGGTGAAATACTCACAGTAAAGATACGCAAAGCCAAACATTTTGTGACAGTCAATTACAGGCGAATTTTCGGTGGCCAATTTTCTGCCATCTTCTTCAGGCCAAGCCCAGAGTTGTGCTCACAACAGCAACAACAAAACGTCAATGGAAAAAACAAATTTAAATTAGGCAATTTTTCTCCGTGGGACTTGGCTCCTAATAGAGCGGTACTAGTTGTTAGAGGTGCTGCCCTCTTCCTGTGTTGTTGTTAGGAATGGTTTCCACTGACTTACGCATATTCTGCAAAAAAAGTAATAAATAAATATTAAAAAACATAACGAGCTAATTTTTAATCTCTCTTCAACTAAATACACAACATAAAAACGTTGGTGGAAATTTTCGAAAGTCAATCAGTTACTGGTGTTAATTGTGCTTGAACGTCGACTTTCTTCATCAGGCTACTTGCGATTACGAGAGCTAATTACTACTGCATCGGACGGTTTGTTGACATTTGCATTTAAAATATTCCCTTGTGACCACTGATCTTTATAATCTTCCATCTTCCCTGTGTGGATGGTTGAATCCATTACTTCAAAGTAAACATCTCTTTAGCTATTAAAAAAAACATTCCGGTATGGGGAACAGATCTGTTGACAATTAGAGAATAAGGCTTTATACTTTGTGTATGCCTCGTTATGCTGTAGAAATTTGGTTGCATTTCCGCTGCCTGTCTTCAGTTACAGTGGTAGAAATTTTTGTGGGCCAAGGTGGCCTGATGGTTAGCATGACCGTTTCATGTGCCAGAGGTCCCGGGTTCGAGTCCGGCCTCAGCCACCCCTGACATTTTCGTGAAGGGAAGGGCCCTATGATGTCTCATGCTCATGTCGATTGTGGCACGTAAAAGACCCTAGAAATTTCCGATGGGATTTATCTAGCAAAATTGCCCCTCTACTTCTGGCGCCATGGCTAACGCTGGGTAGAAATTGTCCTGAAATTCCTGATTTTTCGGTACCCATTAGCCGCCAGTGTCGTAACCCGTCTGTGCATGTGCAAGCGCAGCCCTCTATAAAATCGCTTTAGCACAAAAGTCAGCAGGTCATCATTTTTCCTCCAACGCCGCTTCACACTGCCCACGTATCCTCCTCATCCTCTTGAAGAACTTCTAGCTCCACCTGGCCCTTTTTCATCCAGCTGCAGCCTGCCTCCAGCCTCGACGAAAAGAGTCCAGTAGCCATGCCCGAGGCCCGAAAGAAGCCCAGAAGGACGCCTCTTCACGAAAGACGCCCCCTCTGCCGCTCACTCTGATCCTGCTGCCGATGCCGCAATCACGGACCCGTCAGCCTCGCCTCGTGCCTACCGCTTCTTTCGTCCGCTATTTCATTTTCATCGACCACCGACAGTGTAAACACTACTGCTACCTCGCCATTCCAAGGTGGCCAACGTACGCCATCATCACCTTTGAATTTATCTGCCCTTGAGGAAGATCTATGTGCAGCGAAAGACATCTATGCCCAGTGAAGCGAAAATACAAACACGCATCAGCATCTGGGTCAAGTCACGAAAGACGCGTCAATCTCCATTGGATCTATCGTCTCACTTGTCTTGTCAGGCCAGCCGCTCTCTTTCGCGAAGCAAAGTAAACCGTATGGTCGATCGAGCCATTCGTGACTTCGGCCATCATCAGCAACTTCCGGCTCCGCCGCCATGTGGCACTCCTCCCTTGAAAGACGGCTACACGAAAGACTGGGTTGCAACGACCTGTAGTGACGCGAGCCACAAACGCGCTCTTCCATTAACTCACCAGACGTCGAAGAAGTCTAGATCTTCTTCTCACGTTCCAGCCGATAAATGCCGTTCTCTTTTTTGTCGACCACTGGCCCCTCCAGCTCGTGTTTCATATCATCATCCAACGGATCTACATGACAATGAATGAATCCTTGACACTGCTTCTGTTCTACAACAGCAGTTGAACCTGGAGTCGTCTTTCGTTAACCAACACGAAAAGCCTCCCGACCGTCGCATTCACTTCTCAGACAATCCACCAGCCGACGACTCGTCCAATACCCCACTGTCAGAGCTTCTCAAAACTGTAGAAGAGACTGTATCAGACCGTTTGAATTCGGTCTTCGTGACCGCAATGCTAAACCTCGCTCTGTACTCTGCCAATCCACAACGCTTTTCATCAACCTACTGCGCAACGGTGGCACCATCTTGGGAAAAGCAGAGCCACTAGAACTAGATAAGGATTCACCACCACCTTGCTCTGGTATTGCACCATTTCAAGCCTTTTGGTGATGGTGCAACAAATGCTAGGAATTTCGACACCTACCCTCAATTGAAATTCTTGATAGTCTAGGTAAAAATGGATTTTGGCACTACTCTTTTTCTGCCTAGGAAAGTGGAAATTTTATCCCATGTTTTATTTGGCAAAGCCAAATGCCTTCGTTTGGGTCTACGTGCCACCTCTCGGGCGGACTTTCTCAACACAGCTGTAAACACCTTATGCGAAAAGCTCTCAACCAGCCCGACTGCCGCTGAAGTTAAGCAACATTCAACACTCATCTCTCAGTTTTTCAGAATACTTGTTTTGCGACATATCACTCGATGATCTGGATCACCAGAGCTTTATTTAACACGAACCTCCTAATGCTTGATATAGCTCTTCAAACGGCACCAAATCTTAATGATTCAACGAAACATCAATTGCGAAACCAGCCTGTCCACGAAACGGACGCTAACCTTGGCTCCACATGTTGACGTCTCCAGGAAACCTAAGGACAACAAGTCGAAGCCACAACAGAAGCCCTGCAACAGGCCCTTCGAGAACTTTCAATCTCAAAACAGAGACAACTGGCCAAAACCGAAACCTTAATCAAACCCAAACCTTGGTTGCCGCCAACCCGGAAACAACCAGTCCTTTCGTCCCAAACCTTTCAAGGACGAAACAGTAGAAGCACAACCCCTGACAGACGGAGCCACTATTCCTCTCCTGGAGAAAAAACTGGTCTCACGAAGACCAATGACGCCATCCGACCCTCCGATTTGCCAGCGGAAGCATGCCTCCGCCATTTTCTCCCAGCCTGGAAAAGGTAACAGCCAATCTTCAAATTCTCTCAATCATCCAAGACAGATTCAACCCAACGTTCACCACCAAGCCATGAGTTGCTCCATCCACACCTTGGTGTTCGCACCATGCCACAGCCTGAAATTGTCTGCCGAAATCCAAGACCTCCTGACGAAAGGCGCAATAAAGGAACATCACAAACCTTGGGAACCAGGCTTCTAAGCGCCATCTTCCTACCACCAAAGAAATCCGATGGAGAGATATTAATTTTCAATCTCAAGCCACTCGATCAATTCATGGAAAACGATCACTTTAAAATGGAAACACTGGGAGTCAATGTGTCTATCCATGAAAAAAGACAACTGGATGGTCTCCATAGATCTAGAAGATGCTTACCTCCACGTACTACTTCATACATCAGTTCATCACGTCTTTCGTTTCATGTTCAACCGCAAAATTTACTAAT
This sequence comes from Lithobius niger, assembly GCA_023313725.1. Taxonomy (NCBI): domain Eukaryota; kingdom Metazoa; phylum Arthropoda; class Chilopoda; order Lithobiomorpha; family Lithobiidae; genus Lithobius; species Lithobius niger. The sequence goes on from JAHWFP010254296.1 coordinate 63,173, forward strand.
TATATTTATACTGAAACCAATTCTGGAAAAATTACATAACCAAACAAAAGCAAGTACCTATCGGAAATTAAATATTTGCAGTCCTTTCTTCGTCAGGCAGCAAGAAACGTGTGAACTACAGTCTACATAATTGTATGCACTCTTCTAGATGGATCGAATTCAATCGAGAACGATTCAAACCTGACACGTCTGTGGCCCTCTGTATTTAGGAGGCCCACGATCATCTCTAAGCTGCGGATGGCATTTAAAGAAAATATTTATTTTCGGATAATGCGTATCGAAAATTCCCAATACTGATGTGATGAGTATTGAAATTTTTTGAATTGGAGTGTCATTTGTTTACTCTATATTTCTATCACTCAAAGTAGAAGGGTCAACTTCTTTGCTGCCAGTGCCTATCTGGATGACTGGTTATTAAACAATCAAAACCCTATAAAGTTGGCATCTCACTGGGGCAAAACAATCAAGCTTCTCAATCAGCTCAGATTCAGTGTGAACCTAAACAATCAAGACTCAATCCATTACATGACTTAATCTTCTTAGTAGTCTCCTTCAACCTAAAATCTGCAACAGTGATGCCTTCTCCAAACAGGATAGATGATTTCACACATCACTCACGCAACTTCTGTCAACAGTCCCATCAATTTCTCAGAGAGTTCAATTCCCTTATTGGTAAGATGGACTCCTTGGCAAGTCTTGACCCCTACAGGAAATGGATGACCAGACCATTTCACCGCTACCGCGTAGACACATGGGGCTACCAGCCAAATCATCTAGACCTAAGACTCCCAACAGACTCTAGCTTTCCAATGGAAACACTCCTGTAGTGGTCAGACATTCTAACACTGTCATAGTCAGTCCCACTCCATAACCCTCTGCCAGACTTCCTGCTACTGACTGATGCCTGTCAGGAAGGCTGGGGAGCACACATAGCCGAGCACGAGCCATCAGGGCTTTGGTCACACCAGGATCAAGACCACATCAATGTCCTGGAACTGAAAGCTGTGCTCAAAACCCTTCACCACTTTCTACACTTTGTCAAAGGGAAAACCATTCAAGTCCAAGCAGACAACACAACAGCAGTAGCCTACGTTCGGAAAGAGGGAGGAAGAGGTTTCGCAAACTCCACGAAGTAACCTCGTCAATATTCTATCTCTGCATAAAACTCAACGTAACCCTTCTACCTCCCCACATTCCAGGCAACCGGAATATTATTCTAGATTCTCTCTCTCTCTTAGAAAGCTTCCGACAGGAAAATGGACTCTCAAGAAATCCACCTGCGAATATTTTTTCAACATTTGAGGTACCCCAATGATCGACCTATTCGCCACGAGGCACAATGCCAGACTTCCCCACTTCAGCTGTCCAGTCCCAGACGAACAAGCCATAGCACTGGCCTACCCTTGGACAAACCTCCATGCGTACCTATTCCCTCCATTCAAGCTTCTCCCTCAGGTCCTAGAGAAAATAACTCTTGTCTCAGTGCCTATTCCTACTGATCGCTCCAAATTGGCCATCAGCAGCATGGTTCCCTCAGCTTCTAAGTCTCATAATCGACACCCCAAGAACCAGATCGCAAATACCTGATCTGCTATCACAACGAAAGGGAGCCAAACTCCATCCAAACACTAGCACGTTAAAACTTCACGGGTGGCTACTATCATCAAACTCATCAAAAAGGCAGGAATTCGTGAAGAGCTAGCCACTTTCATTGTCAGTAAAGCCATCAAGGACTAAACCAACAGAGTGTATGACAGCCATTGATCAAAATGGTTTCATAGGTGTAACAGAGAGAAAGTAAATCCTGTCAACCCCCCTCTACCATACCTACTGAGATTCCTCAACGATTTCTTCAAAGAAGGATTAAAGGGATCGGAAGTCTAGTTTACCGATTGGCACTGAACTCGAGAGGAGAGAATGATGCATTAAAAAGTTTTTAAAACCTAAAAACGACAGCAGAACATTTAGTAAACATATTTAGTAAATCATGTAGTGTATTTCTAGGTTGTGGAAGTGTGCGAACTTTTACTCTGTCGAATTTGCAAGTTGATTATTTCACAATATGTACTACAACGTAGCTTTCGCAGTTCTCCAAGGCTTTACGTTTATGCCTCATAAGGTACACAGTCACTTTTGGGGAAAATCACCAATAAACGATAGCCCACCATGACTACCATGCACAGCTGATCTTTATGACAATCAACACGCACTGGAGTAACTTGCTGACAAGGGAAAAGGGTAACCATGTTCAGTCTTTCAACGGTAGCAATGAAAAAGGGCGAGCATGTTCAGTCTTTCCACAGTAGCAATGAAAAAGGGCGAGCATGTTCATTCTTTACACAGCTATGAAAACGCACAATTTTTCGGCAATGTGAACTTGTGAAGGGAATTGTCGATTTCGTAGTAGCGGCCAGAAAGTAACGAAATGTTACTACGGATACATGCAGAAACACATACGGGTTATCGGTACGCAAAAACAAACGCATGCCGACTTGGCAAGAACGGGCCAGTGTGACAGCATGACTTATTACTAAACTTGGAGGCAAAATACTAGACAAAATCACAGCTAATATTTTAAAATGTCAATATTTTTTTAGGAGTTGAAATTAAGTTCCAACATAATTTACTCAAAATATTGTGTACCTTGTGTGCGGCAAATACATAGCCTAAATTACGAAATAAAATAAATAAATTCTTTGCCGTTGTGGTATTTTTTTTTATGTCACTCGCCAACAAACACAGGCAGCCACCTTCAAAACGTGACCCTTATTGTTATTACGGATGTCCGAGCCGAGGACATGCATACCATGACAATAAAAGACGCCGCCAACAATACTAACTGTAGTTACACAGCATTATTTTCTGACAAACGTGTCTGCTTATTACAAATGTGACACCCAAACTGCAGAACTGAAAACTTATGGAGTCTGCGTTGTACTGCAGTTGCACGGCCACTTTTGTGGCTAAAGCCTTCCTAATATTTCACTAGGCGAGAACAATGATCCTATCGAAATTTATGCGGGAATTGATGAACCAACTCCTGCCAGTTATCACCTTTCAACATTATTTGGAATCCGATTTTGCATTAACAGCTAGCCTAACTCAAAGATCCTATCACTTGGGTTAATTTTTATTAATGGGCTGTTGTGTTAGTTTCTACCAAGTTGAAGCTTTTGTACCGCATTATTATTTTTACTCGGAGACCTGAAATTTGCCAAATTCTTGTTCAAGATATAAAACATGAATGCTATGGTGTCGCACTACTACCATTTTTTCCTCTATAATTAAATGCTGATGCTGCCTTACAAACTAGCTTGGGTTGAATATGATTTTTAATAATAGAACGGCAAGGCTAAGTACTTCCAGTAGATACTTCTAAACTGGACGTTTGGACAAACGGCCCTATCCTTCTAGCAGGACTCTCCAGCATGAATGCTGGTTCTTCTGGTGGAGTCCTATCAGCAGGCCTTCTCTCATGCGCATAGCAGGAAAGCCAAAGTATTTACTAAACATAAATCTTAGATGCTAACTTATTATCGTAGTTCACTTAAATTAAATTAATTAAGCAGGTTCCAACGATGGTTTTGACCTATCTGTCTTGTATCAGAGTACTTATTTCGAATGTTAGGCAAATGAGTATGCTTTCAGTATCTCTGTGTAGTTTGGATGGCAGATGCCTTCAGTTAAAGTATGCTAGTTGAAAGAAAATTCCAAACGTGGGCTTGGTGGCTTTTAGTAGAAATGTTGAGAAATATATAAAAGGAAATAAATTCACAGTTGTTTTGAAATAAGTAAGGCTGTACCGATAAGCAGTTTTGCATCCAATCCGATTTTGATCCGATCAGTGGAGAAACGTCAACCTTGCCGATAGCTTGTTGATCGATCATAGCACAGAATGGAGGACCAGCAGAACAAATGGAAAACCTACAGCATTTCCATAGTTTGATCGGAAAGACACCATTGTGCACATGCGGCTTTGCTCAAGTAACACTTATTGTTTGCGCAATTTAAGTGAGCGTCCAGCGATGACTTACACAATCAAAATTTGTTTCGTCATGTCGCGATCGTGAAAAATTTGTTGCTGCTAACCAATTAATGCTAAGAAATTACCGTAGTAGGTTAATTGAAATGATTGAACAGGAGCTGCTAATTCGTAACATACAATGTAAAAGATGAAATAGAATGTGTGATAAGTGTGAGGGTGTTCCCTTCAAATTAGATTTGATTTGATTTGCTTAGATTTGATAAGACTGGTAAAAATATGATTATTTGCCGATCGATCCGATCATGCTCTGATCGGCAATGATTGAATTGGTACAGCCTTGGAATAACCAATAATTAGCCGAAATAGCATATCTGCCTCACATATATTCTTAGTAGCCTAGTATTAACTTGAAATATGATAAAAATATATCGCTTGTCAACTTGTTCTTTTATACAGACAGCCCTTTTGTGTTCGGCGTTACATTTTTGCTGTAGTAATAACGTTTGTAACTCGCAAAAGGCTCCTTCGTATTAACGTTAATTTGTTATCTTTGTCTCACAACACGCAAACTCTCCAAGAACTCGTAACACATTAGTAATGTAAAAGTCTTCTCATAAAACGATTTACTCCATGCATTTTCTGTGTCTTGACACAATGAAAATTGTTGCCACCACAGAAACACAAGCCAGTGCACACACGGACTTCGCCATCTTTGAATGCTCACTGTGCAGTCGCAACGAATCTGGCCACTTCCGGTTATGTTCGCGCTATAACGTCACAATATTCTGTGCAATAAAAAGAATCGTCCTGCTTATGTAATTATAGCACTTTTCCAAACGTCCTACTGAAAGGACGTATCCCGCCGTTAGACCACTGGACACTATCATTAACAGTGAAAGCTGTATTTTTTGTTAATATTAGTTACGGAAACTAAGCATGTGCCATTCAATGTGTCTCAACCAGCGCAAGACAGAATTAGACCAGAGCCGACTGCCGAACGGTAGTGGCAGAACTTGGTTTTAGCCACTGCGAAAAGATACTTTCCTCAAATAACCAACCAGGTGCTAAGGATTGGCAATAACCAAAGATTGTAATTACTCTTTATGGTGTAGGAATACAGTGCGATATATTCCAATCTCGCAATATCAACAAAAATTCGGGAGGGAGGGGGGGAGAGCTATTCTTTTGCTATTCACTGCATCGTGTTATCTGAAAAGAATGATGGTAATATTATTCTTAAGTGCTTCAGTTTGTCGAGAACATAGTTGTTGATTTCTAACTCTTGTTTATTATTTTCCATAATAATAAGAATTACAAACAAAAACGTCAAGAGTGCCTTAAAAAAAGGGGGTTATATGATTGAATTTTCACTTGTAAAAATGAACACGGATGAAAATTGACATTCGGATGCATGCCGTCACTCACCTATATGTAGCAGTTAAAAGGACCACTTAGTCCTTTAAGTTCTTTTATTTTTATTTTTATTCATTTTTTGTAAGCACTATTGGTACTTCATTTTATACGGCATTGCATTTTATATGGCATTGCAGTAAGGCTACCTATTCTTTCAGACAAACTTTGTGATACAGTGTTTGATTTTTTTTTCTTTTTTCTCACAGGAATATACGGAAAGGCATGTTGTTAGTAGACAGTAGTACTATTGATATTACTGTTTCCCAGGCGATAGCAAAGGCGGCTGAAAAATTAGGTGCGGAGTTTGTTGATGCACCAGTATCTGGTGGGGTAAACGCGGCCAAAGGAGCTTCTTTGACCTTCATGGTTGGTGGCAAGCCACAAGCATTTACTGCTGCTGAGGACTTGCTCAATTGCATGGGCAAGAACATTATTCATTGCGGCGCAGTAGGAACCGGACAAGCAGCTAAAATCTGCAACAATATGATGCTGGCCATTTCAATGATCGGCACCGCTGAAACCATGAATCTTGGAATCAGGTAAGGAGGAAGAACTGCAGGTATCTAATTTCCTCCCACTCTAAAGTAAGTTTACATGAGAGCAAACAGTAATGATTAGGCAGTCAGTCATTCTATCTGGGTAAAATTGTAATTCTGGAATTTCGGAAAGCATTTCAATCCTGCGATCTTAGGATTTCTGTACTCCTGAAATCTAAAGATTTCCCTATCAGTTTTGTGCGACTGAAAAAATTACGCATGGTTGTCTTGTTTCACTGCTGTAAATTGCGTATTAAACGCCCTGGTGAAATAAACCACCTCCACCTCCACCTCCCGCAAAATACTGTACGGTCACAAATATAAAATAGTATCGTTAATTCCCTCCCCTTACATCTTTGTTTTTCTGTAGTAATATTAACTAACAGCTTCATACAATTTCACGAAATCAACAGCTGAACAGACTTCTTTTGTTTCCTTTCTACGCTGTATGTAATGAAGGATGGCTGTGAATGAAACATAAGCAGGAAATCGAATGAACCTCTGCCTCCTGATTCACTTGACCTTGTTTGGCCATTTAGTCGTGGCTCCTATATTTGGGTCTTAGTAGCTGAGAATCCTCTCCTTTCTCCCCATCCCTTCCCACAGCCAGATAGTCATAATAGGATGTATAAATTGGCTGCTTTGACGTGTTTAAACTGAATTTCGTTATTACCGTAAATCGCCTATTAAACGCCCATGGGCGGCTAAAATTAATTCGATAAAAAACTGGAGGGGGCGTTAACAAAGCTACTACAAGATTTCTGACCTAAACGTATGTTTTTGGGTGGTCGTTTAGGCCAAAATCCATCGTGGAAAAGTTGATGATTCACGTGCGTGATCCGAGTTCAATCTAGCATTAGGTTTTATTCTCATTTATTCACAAATTTAGTGGAAAAAGTTAAAATTAATTTCTAACCATCACCACGCTTCACGGGAGCATTTGTAATTGCGGAAAAGTCGGTAATATTAGGCCTATGCGATCGATCATTGATGTGAAAATGCTTTACCTTTTTCCCATTTATTCTCAAATTTAGTTTATTAGATCGTCCTCATTCCAGTATCTAACATAATTCAAAGTTAAAACTAATTTTTAACCATCACAAACCTTCAAAACAGAAAACGTGATTCACCACTGGGAAACGCGTGTGTTGACATTTATCACCATAGAGTTATATATTGTCGTCCAAGACGGAAGTTCCGGCGAAAATGGACGCGTAGGTCTGGACCCGTGGAGCCCCAGTAGTGGGCGCGAAGTCGTGGACGCGTCAAGACTGTGTAAGCGCTTGAAACATCCGGTCCGCAGCGTCCGTTATGACGCTACTCCGGTTAGCGTTTTCCGGTCGTGAATCGCGTGTCTGTTTTGAAGGTTAGTGATGGTTATAAATTAGTTTTAACTTTGAATTATGTTAGATATTGGAAGGAGAACGATCTAATAAACTAAATTTGAGAATAAATGAGAAAAAGGTATAGCGTTTTCACTAGACTGAATCCATATTACTCATCAATGATCGATCGCATAGACCTAATGTTGCCGACTTTTCCGCAATTACAAATGCTCTCGTTAAATTTATGGACTTCTTGCTTTTAAAGAAGGCCATACTCTCACAAGGCCAGTTTTTAATGCAAACTTTTTGCTTCCTTGTGCATTGTTCAGAAGGGTGAAAGTTATTACATAATCCTGATACAGAAAGAGGTTGGTTATTAACATAGAAAAATAGTGTAGTGTGCCGCATCGTATGAAATTCTTATTAAAAATCTAAGACATAGCTTCAGTGAGACTATACAATTAGCATTATACAATTGATACCGCTTACTGTCCCCCACTATTTTCATAGTGTTTCCATTTTCATCTTCGGATTCCTCCTCTTCAAAAATGCCCTTCCTGCCTGTATTTCATTTTCTCTTCACCTTGACTTTAACTTTCTATGTTGCCGACTATTCCCTGTAGGAACGAATTCAGCCACCTGCCCATTAACACAACGTAGTCAGCATGCTAAACCATCTTAACTATTTCTTTCTGTCCACTCAATTTGCAGAAGATTGTAGTTTTCAACTACACTATGCTTAGCGGAGCGAAGCGACGGCTTTCTTTGAGGGCTAGTTCAACGTCTACACTTTGCACTTCCTCCCTACCTTGTGCTCTAAGTGTTTAGAACTGGTCTTAGGCTCCATGTGCTTAAATTTGTATAACTGTTTCGATAATTTGAGCGCCCTGAACATGTCAAATGCCATCAGGCGATTAGCTTGTACTGGTACTTGAACTGGTACTAGTGTTACTTGCATTACAGCAGGCTGTTGTGTCACAGTTGGTGTGAATGGCATAGCTGGCGCAAGATTGCCGGTGATTTCTCCCAAACCAGCAGTGTGGGAATCATGAAAACTCAGTGGAGTCCTGCGTCTCGTCCTTCCGTGCATTTCAAGCCCAACCACAGGTCCGTGTGCACCCTGTGAGCGGCGCTCTTCAAAAATAACCATGCGACAGCCTCCTGAGGTTCAGCTACTTGTGTTTCCTAACTAAAATATCAGTCGCTTAACAGGAATCCATCTTTGTTGGGCTGGCAAACGGCTGCAGTAGCGTGATCATGTGGGAGCAGCTGCGCGCTGTGACTGGCTTTACGATAGGCAATATTTTAGCTAATTTTGGAAAAAGCTAACCAGGCTGGAGTAAACTTTTGGATCGAAAAGGAAAAAGAAAGACTTATGCCGACGAAAATTTACATTACCTGTCTTTCTTTAGCAGTACTTCCTCCTAATTGAGGCTCAAATCCCTAGCAAAACTTGTTAGCTTCCCTGCCGGGCTTGTAGCTCCCTTCTGTGCATGTGCGGAGCACAGGCCTCTATATAAGCGTCCGAGGCGGACCTTGCTTCATCTTTCTTCCTAGGGCACCACCGCGTGTGGTTGTTCTCCAGCTCTCCAAACTTTCTACTTCGGACCGTACTTCGGTACAAATAGTGATTGTCTGCAGCCCACTTGCAATCATGGGCTCTCGTGTGGTTTTGGCGCTTGCGGATTTTTCTTCTTCTACCGGAGGATTGACCATTTCGAGCCCCTGTCTTCTTCCTTCTTCAGTGCCCGAGCACCTGCCTTCCTACGGCTCGGTTGACCACGCCTCACTTCTCATCGCGGTCCTCCTCGGCAACTGGTGTCTGCTACTGCGAACCCCTTTCTTGTCCCGCCTTTGACACGAGCCCCTCGGCCCCCTCGCATTTCCCAGTCGCCCCTCCACGGCGTCTGGCCGACTGTCTTTCTGAACCGTTTCGCGCCCCATCGGCTCGACGGACTTATCCAGCGCACATGCTTCCTAGGTTACTTTGATGCCATCTCGGTGCACCCATCTCCCCCCAATCGCGCGGTCGTGTCGGGCCCTTTCCGCGGCGTACGCCTTAGAACTCTGCGGTCTCTTCTTCGAGCCATTCATCTGATGTTCAGCCTGTCCCTGTCTCAAGTTCTGCTCCGCTACCTCATCCAACAGCTACTGCCTTGCCTGCTCCATTTCCTCGATCGATGAACGACCAGTCCATGATCCCCGTCTTGACTTGCGATCCTTCCTCCACTCCTGTTGACTACTGCTTTCCGAGCCCTTCACCGCCTTCTTCGTTGCCCACTGGCCTTCCTGTTCCATCGGACGATCAACGGCCCCCCGGCACTGCCTCTCCGTGTCTTCTCTGTTTGCAGCTCGGTTTCAATCCCTCAGACTCTCCTATGAGTTTGCCTGGTCCTGGGTCAAACTTAGCGATTCCTCGGACGTGTTCCCCATACTTTTTTCTCTCAGTCATCGATTCCCGGCTCCCATCTTAACCCTTTGAACGCGTCACGTATAATAATATTTCAATAATATGGCATTTTTCTACACGTATTTAACACAGGAATCTTAAGATCTTACGGGTACCGCGTGCAAAGTGTTAAAGACGATGGTTTCATTTCCTGGGATTTCTTGTCTCGCCCCTCGTTCGAGTCCTCAGTCTCCACCTTCACAATGGCCCAGCGATTCCTCTCTGTCTCTGCCTTCACAGTGGCCTAGCGATTCGTCTCTGTCCTTTTTCCAGCAGAAGTTTGCATCCTGCACCACCGTGCTCACGCCTCCTGTGTTGGTCCTCGAGCCCCTCAACTCCTGTTAGTTTCATGCTGTGTTGCTTTGTTTTGTTAACAAAGTTGGCCGCAGGTTGCGTCCGTTCTCGTAGGTGTATGTACAAAAAAAAATAAAAAACACCAAAAAACAATAATGGACAATTCAACACAGCCAGAGAAACTTCACCCGGAGACACGACCAACATACGCCTACAGTACGTCGTTTCTTCAATATACACACGGCGATCATCCAGGATCATACAGGTCTCAGCTCTGCACTGCCAGTATTGTTTCGGGTTGGGCCTGGGCCACCCACCCCTTTTGCATCAATTCTGTACACCACTCCACTTTTCCTTACTCTAGCACGTTACGCTTACCAGCTGTTCTCCTCACCCATCTAGGCCTTGGTGTATTCACCGTCGCCTTCCTGTCCCATTAAGCCTCATCTCTCCCCCCCCCCCCCCCATTACTCCCAAGCCTGGACCATTTTCCGTCTGCTGGTCCCTTTCCACGGTCTTTGGGCTGCCTTTCCTGCATACCTTGTTCGCAACGAAGAAAGGGGGGGGGGGTATATGAGATAACCATACTTAATGCAGTGGCCATACCTTCCCTTTCCTCGCCATACTTATCGAGTGCCTCTGTGACCTCTTGGATTAGGCCCGATCTCTTACATTGGGATGGTGGGTTCGTATCCTAACTGTACAGTCCATTACATCCATCACCTTTGATCCAAACGACCTGTCCACGCCAAGGATACGGTCCTACTTGCTCTAATCCTTTACGCTTCCTTGCGGATCGGTTGTCTGTCACTATTCAGCTCAGACAGCCCGTGACCCTTGGTGCCTTCCCTTTTCCCTCTCCATCGCATAGTGGCTCCTCTAAACGGGATTTGCCCGTTCTAACATTTGATACGAGTCTTCCTTTCTGGGAATTTCCCCTCGCTTCGCGTTTTGGCACACCAACTGCTCTAACCTTACTTTCGTTGTCGTGTTCATAGTCATGAGGTGCACCTTTTTTCCACTGTAAGTTTCTACGATGGATCATAATTCAAACCCCGAAGATGCCTCTTGTTTTCTACATCTTGTTTCTACAGTGGACAATGTTTCTCAACACCAAGATATTCCGGATTCAAACGAAACCAGCCTACTGTGCTAACTGATCCTGTTCCTTTTGGTTGTTTAGGCTTTACTTGCACGAACACTCGCTTCGACGCACACCCTTGTCAGTACAATCATTCATGCAATTGGTACAAATCAAAGTGCAGTGTTTGTGCGACCATTGATGAGACCACGTGGTTGAAAATTCACCGACACCAGGCACAACCCCGTCATCGGTCCGCCCATTGAGCCTTGCAGCGATCTACCCACCATTCTGTTTCGGACTCGCTCCTTCTCCGACTAATATCATGGGCAGCCATGAAAGGCCTCGACAGTCTCAGAAAACAGCTCCTGTCCCATCATCTTCACCTGCTCGTGATTCGACGCTTCCGGTTCCACTGGGTTCCTTATGGTACCTCCGGTCAACCGGCTCTATTGACTTCACAAAGAAAATTCAGTCAACAACAGGCCTCCCGTACCAAAAACGGGCCGGTCCACCTTCCGCGTAGAAGGTCTCCACCACTAAGGTGACCCTTTAACTGCACCAGCCATCAAGCCCCTACTGCCACTTCCTCCGGTTCCTGCCACACAGGCTTTACCGGTTGTTCCACCGTCTTCTTCGGTTCCTCCCAGTCCGCCACGGATTCCGGGCCCCCATTTCCATTCTCTGAAATTCTTCATTCCATGATCGTTCGCTGTTTCCAGCTGTCCCCTGATGATGTTGCACATCTCAAAGTGAACTTCTCTTTGAGAACACCGCCACGGCTCGTTCCTTTTCGACTGAACTCGATGAACTTCGTGCCAATTCTGCCGAACTGAACATTCTTCACGCAAACACAGCCGTTATTGATGAGCTTCGCACGACAACGCGCAACAAACGTCCACTATTGAGTTTCTTCATGATTCCAACGCCACTATCGTCGCGAAATAGGCCGCCTTCAATAAAAAACGGCATCCCTGGAGTCGGCAAACATCCTTATGAAACACAAATTTTGTTGGCTATCCCCGCTACCACACACACCTCCTTGGCATTCGCACCATTGCGCCAAGTCCAAGATACGCCGTTCCTCGTATGGACAGTCATCTACCAAGCCTCGGTCGACACGGAACGTCCTCTTCCAAGCCTCGTTTGGCTCGACCCAGCCCTGTCGATCCTGAGCCTCCACTTTCGACTACCCAGTCTTCTTCTCAGGGCTCTGGCTCCCAGGAATCACCCTTACCACTGCACATTGATCTCCTCCCTCCACTGCCATCTTCGAGAGTTCAACCTGGTTCTCTACCCACCCTTCCACCTGTCACCAGCATCATTAATTCCTGCGTCATCGTCCGTGGACTTTCGCAATTTGAGTGCCTATAGTGTGTGTCAGTATGATACTAAGGTTTCTGTTTATTTCTGTTTATGTCAGTATGATGACGCCACCTCTTTTATCCCAGTCTTCTCTGGGATCGCCGAGCGTTTGGACGTCTACACTCGTAGTTTGCGATGCACTGCTTGCCGTCAGCTTGCAAAGGATGTGGCCGTTTCGTGCCCTTCCATAATTATTGCCAACTCTGGACCTACACCTCCTGACAGACGCCTCCCTCTCTGGGTGAGGAGCCCACATCAACAACGATATGATCTCCAGAACATGGTTGCCACACGACCAGGCCCATATCAATATACTAGAACTACGGGTCATCCTTCTAGGCCTCCATCATTTCAGTCACCAAGTTGCTGGAAAAGTGGTTCAAGTGCACATCGGCAACACTACGGCAGTCGCTACCTTCGAAAGGGTGGAGGGACCCGGTCCTCCTCTCTTCACAACGTCACATCAAACATTTTTAGGTTATACATCCGCCTTCAAACGACCATCCTTCCTCTACATATTCCAAGCAACCGCAACGTGATTGCGGATTCTCTTTCCTGACGAACTCTCCCGTCAGGAGAATGGTCCCTAAGATATACTTGCGAATTTCTCTTCAACATCTGGAGTCGCTCACTAGTGGAACTCTTTACCACGAGGCTCAATGCCAAACTTCACCAATTCTTCAGCCCAGTTCCGGACGATCGGGCCTGGGCAGTGTACCCTAACATTACCTTGGGACCATCTCTATAGGTATCTCTTCCCTCCGTTCAAACTTCTCCCGCTTGTCTTTCGCAAAATCACACTCTCCCGCCCGGTTCATCCTCATTGCTCCGAATTGGCCAGCGCCGCCTTGGTTCCCGATCCTCTGGGGCTCTTCTCATCGATCTGCCATGGTACCTACCGTCCGTCGTCCCTGCGACTACACGAGTGGCTACTATCATCCGACTCCTCGAGTCAGCAAACATTTCTCCGTCCGCCCTTCTACCAACAAAACGTGTGCATTTCTACCTCACCTTCCTCAACGACCTCTTCACGGAAGGCCTCAAAAGATCCACTATCCTAGTCTATCATTCAGCTCTCAACACCGTCTTTCGAATAAGTGGTAGACATGACCTTCTAGACGATTTTTGTTATCTCCGCTCTTTTCAAATCCTTTGAAATCAAACAGCCTGTTCCCAGACTGGGACTTATCCATAGTCCTCACGGCCCTTCTGTCCGCACCTTACGAATCCCTTCCTTCCTGCTACCTCTGTCACCTCACCCGGAAGACCAGTTTCCTCATAGCCTTAGCTGTCTGCCTCCATTGCAGTGAACTACAGGCCTTATCCTCTGAACCAACTGACTGTTTCTTTTTGACAGACTACAAAGCGTCACCCTGACACCTTGCGCTTCTTTCCAGGCCAAAACACAAGCCTCATGAACGATCTCACCCTTTCATCATTCCTGCACTCTAACATTCTCGGGGACGAGCCAGATAGCTCCCTATGTTCCTCCGCTTCTACCTCAAAAACACTAAATTCCTCCGCGAAGGCCGTTCCCAGCTAGTTCGTCCTTTTACAAACGGCTCAGGAGTAATATCTGCCCGGATGATCTCCAACTGGATAAAGACCATCATTCTTCAAGCTTACAAAGTTTTTGATATAGACTGCTCTGACCACAACATCCATGTCACTGCTCATGAACTTCGGGCCATATCCACATCCTGGACTCATCACAGCAACGTTCCCATCTCCAATATTCTCGAATCTGCTTCTTGGCGACATCCTTCCGTTTTTACATCCCACTATTTTAGTGATATGACATCCCAAGCAGAGGGACTCTAACGCCTGGGCCTGTTTGTTGCCACCCGGTGAATTCTATCCCTTAAGCCACTCAGTCATCCATCCTTCACCTTCACAATCATCTGCTTCAACCTAGACCGATGGCGAAATTTTTAACTTTCTAGGAACCGGCCCACGACCCCAGTGTACCTGTAGTGTGGCGCCCGCTTCCTTTGACGTGGTCTGTGGAATGCTAAAAAATTGAGGTAATGTACGTTTTCGTAGGCAACAAAAAACATCTGTACCTGGTTGAAATTGGTTTTATTGCCTTCGAAAAACATACATTACCCGTTGTTCCCACCCTGCTTCGCCCCTGTTCGCCACTCGACCTTAGCAGAGGAATAAAAGATGAAGCCACGAGCGCCGAGGCACCTTATATAGAGGAGGAAACGCACAACGATGCGCAGTGGGTCGCGGCGCCAGTAGGTTTCAAAGCTTTAATCTCTAGATCAAAGGCCTAGGAAAAGGAGAATGCTAAAAAATTCGGGTAATGTATGTTTTCGGAAGGCAATAAAAACCAATTTCAACCAAGTGGCCATGATAAATTGATGTTTTTAATTGGAATTTCAGTTCTGTGGTACGTATGTTAATAGGTATGTAAGTAAATTTTGATAATTTCAAGCTTTACAAGGTAATATCAGTATCAAATTTACCTTAATATTGTTATGGAGTTAGTAATTAATCCTGTGACCTTTTACATGGTGGGAAGGTACGTGTAACTCTGCTTGGGTTTTGTGTTTTTCAGATTAGGGCTGGATCCGAAATTGCTTAGTCATATTTTGAATACAAGCAGCGGGCGTTCTTGGTCCAGCGAAGTTTACAACCCTGTTCCAGGAATAATGGAGAATGTTCCATCCAGCAACAATTATGAAGGTGGCTTTGGAACAACTTTAATGGCTAAGGTTAGCAAGTTAGCATTAGGATACTTAAAATTTCAGCAGTAGGATGAACAGGAAGTGTGTATCTAGCCCAAATTTTCATCCAGAGCCGATCACACAAATAAAGTCTCACATACTGAGCTGATTGGTGGAAGCATTAACGAGCATAATATTACATTGAGAATTTCCATGACGGAAATTTCTCTAAATCATGAACTAAATCTGTCCAATCACAGCCTACTCGAGTGATGACTGCAGTAGCTTTCGAAAGCTACCATGGTATTATCGCTCGCAATAAACATTCATTGGCAGAATTTAATACTAAATCAGTAAGGGAATATCCAGTAGCCTTCATTGGCCGACCAATTTGTAAAGTAGAACATGGATGGGAGTGATTTGAATTTGACACCGTTTCTTATACAGTAGTCGTTCGATTGGAATATCATATGTTTGTTGCATTCACTTAAAAAAAAAGCATATATTTTCCTATCGTAAATAATCCTGAATAATCCGTACACAGCCCTTGTTTTCGAAAGTGTGTCCTTCGTTTGCATTACCTAACAAGTTATCATGCACCTCTTCACTGCTTCGTTCAGCGTAACGATTACATCAAGCTCACAACAAGAGCACCATGTTAAATTCATGATGCTCCACTGTAGTACATATTTGATGTTTTACTTTCTCTTGCAGTTGATAAAAAAGTCAAAATATGTACTTCAATTACTAATTTATTATTATGCAAGTGTTTCAAATGAAGCCGAATTTGGATTTTTATTGTAATGACGCCACAATTTTCCTGACTGATGCGTTTGTCCTTAAACATCATGCTAGAGATTCGTGTCTAGTGAAGAACACTAATTTTACCGTGTATAATTGGAATTTGACAGTTAGCCGAGGTCTATTTGCAGCCACTATTATGAAAAGATTTTCAACGCCAACACCACAAAAGGAAGAATCGAGGAAAGTTTACTTAAATTTTCTGTGGTTAGTAACACCATGTTTTCGAGCAATCACCCTCCCTCCTAAGGTACAGCTGTAACACACACAATGCTGTTTTGGCTTCGCCGAGCGAGGTTAGTTGCGAATAGTGCCGCTCACAGCGTGCGCACGGACCTGTGGACAGGGGCGTATTGGCCATACGGCAAAACGGGAGGTTTCCCGTGAAGCCTATGCTCCCAGGGCCGGTCGGGGGGGGCCTATTGAAATTTTTTCATGATGACTGATTTCTATGAAATGCTACAAGAGAGGAGCCTACGTTAACCATTTCCCAGGCCCAAGTGGCCCTCTCAGTAAGCCGACGCGTATGGATATAATAGGCTTAATATGTGTGGGGGCAGTCTTGTTTAAGCAATATTCCTGATATCAATCGACCATCTTCATCAGAAGAATATTGTCTCGAGAGATGGCTAAGAATCACATCACGCACACTTGATGTGAAAAAACTCATGCCTACCACTGATCTAGATACCGAAATCTAGACGTGCACTCACCACTCATAATTCCTTTAAGCCAGTTCTGGTCACACAAGTCGATCAAATCTTGAACTGGCGTATTTCAAGGAGTTTGGTTTCTCATTCGCAGACTCCGCACTGTGTTACCTGTTTTATGCAAATGGAATGTCCCTTTGCTTTCGATACTTGTCTTCTAACCTAATTTGTGCAAAATTTATGCAAAATTTTCATCATCTGATGCCTCTCCCTACTCTCCTTCTCCCACTCCTCTTATCACCTCTGTAATGTGTGGTGCAGTGGCAACCCGGGTAACTGCTCTGTGACGGA
Source organism: Lithobius niger (assembly GCA_023313725.1). Taxonomy (NCBI): domain Eukaryota; kingdom Metazoa; phylum Arthropoda; class Chilopoda; order Lithobiomorpha; family Lithobiidae; genus Lithobius; species Lithobius niger. Next base: position 80,095 of record JAHWFP010254296.1, read on the forward strand.
GGTTGGTGCTTATAACTTTGCTGTCGATGCCTAATCAGCCTCAATACCTCCCCCCCCCCCCTCCCTCTTACCACTGTTTCTTTTGCCGCGGCACACGTTGGATGTGTTTGAAAATTGGTACTACCAATTCGGTTGATTGGTGATGGAGCGTTTCCGTCTAGAAGCGTTTGGAAGGTGCAACGTGGGTTTTGGTTGAAGAAAGCACTGTAAGCACCGAAAGGCGAAATGTGGCAAGTACTAAAAACAGGATGGCCTGTTTGCATGTACATACAATTGGAAAAGTGAGAATTGGACATGCGGTTGCCAGCGAGGCGCTGTTAATCATTGATAAATGGGGAAAACGATGCTCGCAAAAGATAAGAGTTATACGATAACTCTATGAGAATGTAGGAATAAAAAAGGCAAACGATGCCTTGAGAGTTATATGATGACTCCAGAGTTACACAATAACACATGGAGCGTTATACGATATCGCGGGGAAAAAGAGAGGTGGTTTTCAAAAACTTATTATTTGAACGGAGTTAACGAGAACGGCGTATGAAAAAACCTTAAACTACTTCTATGGTATTAAAAACTTTAAAAAAAGGATGTCTGAAGCCGTAAACAACGCTGTAATGGAAGAATAACCAGAGGACGTTATCATTTCAAGGTCTCCCATGTACTGCAACGGAAGGTGAATATTTTCGTAAAGCGGATTTACGTAGTGGAACTTCAACTTTTTTTTTAAGTTATGAAAACCTAATACGATTGTCCCAAGTGTATTTTTGTGCAGTAATTTACACTGTAATTATTACGTCTGCAGTTTTTTATGCCCGTAGATTGCTTAGTTATTTTACTACGATTTATTTTACCGAGGCTAGCAACATGTTTACGGCGACCGACGGCGACAATGTTTTGGTTGTGTTGCAACCAGTATCCGGCTCAATATAATTGCCGGATCCGGATATCGCCGGATACCGCATTATCCGGCGCCGGATCCGAATATATATGGACTCGGTCGATCCCTAGAAAAAAGACACGCCATTAATGGTAGACGATGCCATGTTTTCTGCTGCTCCAGGGAGTAGCGTAGAGTTGGACAGATAGTGACGGTGTGAGAATGCTGTGGGTCGGTCCATGTTTACGGCTGAGGGGAAGCAGCGTGGTGGCGGCATTTGCCGGGACTAAAATTGGACAACAGAGATAAATTTTGTACACGCCGATAAAGTGTTGGTGTTGTCAGGTTCGTACACATGGATTTAAAAAATGGGATATGAAAAGTACGAAGCCAAGTGAAGTTTAAGCCTAAAACGTGGTAACGATTAAGCTTATGAATGCGGGCCGGTCGGTCTCGTACTACGATAAACATTGTCAGCCTACCGGAAAAGGTCTTCTGCAATAGTTTAAACAAATTTGATTTGTGTGAAGTGGGTCGGGAATGAAGTTTTTAACGTTTTGGGCAGTTATGAGTGGAAGCAACCACGATGGTCGCTTCCATCGTGGTCAGGGGCGGTTTAGCATGTGGAAGACCTGGGTCGGGCCAGATGCGGGGGTCTGTACAGATCCAAGTTGTTGGATGGCGTTGAAGCTTGATGCTGGAATGTGTAATGGGTACAGCGCTGAACTGAGTGGGTACACGGCTTATAGTCGGTGATGCGAAGGCTCGTTGATGGTGAGGAAGGTTGGCCTCTTGTTTCACGGCCACCGTAGTCAGAATGGTGTAGGTAAGTTGAGCTAGGCATGGCAGGCTGTGCACACGGGCCCGGGTGGACCATGTAAGGGTAGCCTCCAGATAAGGCTCCATCGTCCTGCTTCGCCAGGCAGTTACCGTCCGTGGCATAGCTGTGGCCGTTTTGGCGGAAACAAAGGGCATTTTCATCGAAGGCAGGTCGCATGGCACCTGATGGACACGTAGGAGGATGCTGGCCAAGTGCCACGGCTGGAATCTGATCCCATTTGTCTAAAACAGGTAATACAGCGATTCGCAGTCTGCGAATGAGAAATGATTCTACCAGATAACTGGTTCTTGCAGGAGAATCGAAGTTGCAAGAGTCGAATCCGATGAAACTTACCTACAGTCCAGCCCACCTCCCTGCCACTTCAGTGGCTCAGCTGCAAAAGACAGTGGTAAGAGGAGCGCATGAGAGAGGGTAGGGAGAGGCGTCAGGTGATGAAAATTTTGCATAAATTAGAGTTAAATTGTATGCAAATTAGGTTAAAAGACAAGAGCCACATTAAGTTTGAAAAACTTGCTAATAAGAGTTTTGGCGGTTGTGAGTCAGGGAGGGAATAGCAAAAATCGTTTTCCTTCTGATTTATTTGACTTAACTACCAATGCAGCTACCCACCCAAGTCTAAATGTCAATGTAGGTCAAGTCAGTGTGGGGCTGCGTTGGTACCACTTAAAAGCTGTTAAAGACCATTGGTGTTCCACAGGGTTCCATTTTGAGTCCATTGTTGTTCATTTTATACTTAAATGAGCTTAAAAATGATAAGGCCGCTAAAAGTTAAGTGGTTCTCAAGAGCGCACGTGTGGATTCTTTTCTTAGTGTATGACACGTTTTTTACGCTATTGTCTAAAAAAAATTTTGATCACGCACCAGCGCTTTCACCAAACGCTTCCTGGGGCAACATCAGTTCTTTGATATATTCACATGATCAGCTCGAAACGAATCTAAGGGCCGTTCAGATGCATATCACAACTAAAAACTTGGTCCTAAAGAAAGACTTTTATGAAATGTGCAACTTTTGAACGCTGATCCTGGCATTAAAACATAGATATTGTGCTCCACAACAAAATGTAAGCTTTTGTAAGTGCTTTATTTGGTAAAAAAAAAAAAAAAAAAAAAGTAGCACTAGCTCGCATCTGAAAAATCACAAATAAAAAGTAAAAAAAAAACCACCCACTCGCGTCAATTTTTTTTAGTGCCACTCCAAAGAACTTAATTCGTAGCCTAATTCGCAACTTAATTTAAATGTGCATTTGCCGAAATTTGCAGACGATTTGAAACTTTATCGAGTTATTATCACCTAGAACTTATCAATGCCTTTAGATTATTGAAGAACTGGTCAACTGAATGACAGTTGTGTATTTCTAGTTCTATATGCAAAATTCTTCCAATAGGCTCAAAAAATATATGTTTTGATTCTATCCTGATGGGAACCAATCTTGATCACCAAAGTGAGGTTAAGGACTTGGGTGTTTAGTTTTCTAATGACTTGAAAAGTACAACTCATGATTTATGAAAATACTCGATCTTCAATAATGACTCACCATCAACTAATTTACGTTGCTGCAAATTTTCGATAGTCATTAAACACCCGTTGTTATGTGTTCAAACGCCGACTATCTTCATCTGGCTTCCTGCGTTCTGGACACACTACTGCGTCGGATCGTTCGTTGTTCGTTTTTGAAAATACTTGGAAGACAGAATTTCTCCAGCTACACAAAACCAGCGCCAACCTAAAATCTAGGCTGAAACCTCCACCAGACAGCAACCGCATTAGGGAAGAGGTGGCCCCACAACAGCAGAAAGTGGATCCTCAATTTGAGGCCCAGAAGAAAACACCAGTACTAAGGTCAAGCAACCCTACAACACATGCAGTAAAGATAAAAAAGATGACCCGAAATGCCTAAAACGGAGAAGAGAAGCAAAGCTGGAACTCAACCAAGCAGAAAACAAATGGCCTCAGACTGCCCCCACAGCACCCTGGGGCATCTACAAAGTCCCATGTAAACAATGCAACATGGTCTACATTGGTGAGACAAGGAGAGGCATTAATTTACGCCTACTTGATCACATCACGGCATCAAGAACTCGAGACCACACAAACGGGGTGGGTAGCCATTGTGACACCACTGAACACTGAATCGACTGGAGTGGCACACAAACGTTGATCAAATCCAACTCAAAATTTGACCAGCATTTAAGGGCTCTTAAATCACTAGCAATCATGCACCATGAAAACAAGGGAGTTAACTTATGAATTTACAACCACCTTCACACCCTTTCATCCACCATCTCGTACACCAAAAACTCCAAGAAAAACTCGCCCTCCAATGGCACAAATCCCTCCAGATGACAAGTAGCGCTAGCAAATAACAATCAGTGGTCACCTGCACGATTTTCAAAAACAAATAACTATCGATCCGATGCAGTAGAGTGTCCAGAATGCAGGAAGCCAGATGAAGATAGTCGGCGTTTGAACACATAACAACGGGTGTTTAATGACTATCGAAAATTTGCAGCAACGTAAATTAGTTGCGAGTCATTATTGAAGATCGAGCATTTTCATAAATTATGATTAAACTTCAATGTGAACGATCCTTTAGTTGGAAAGTACAACCAATTGCGAAAGATTGTTATGGTTGCCAGATAAGGTTTGCATTGATTCGGCGTGCAATTGTCCCTAAAGACCATAAAACGTTAGGTTTGGTCTTATGTGTATTCGTCAGACCAATTCTGAAGTATGCAAGTCCAGTTTGGTCTCCGCACCTTTTTAAAGATATTGATACTGTGAAATCAGTGCAGTGTCAATTTGTGAAGTATCTATCTGGTCTTAAAATAAAAAGCTATAGTAAGAGCGTGTACTTTTTAAATGCTGATTCTCTTGAAAAATGTTGGTTGGTATATTGTAAAGCTTGACTATTCGTTGCCTGGGAGTTCTTTTGGACCTACAATCCCTTGCTACTGTAATATCTTTGTACAGTGAAAACAAAGTTTCATCTCTTTTGAGTTCCTGTTGTGGTAATCTGCTGAGTCTCCTGCATAGTTGTTAGTTTTACTTTGGTATTCATGTATTATAATATTTATTATATTTATTATACCTACTGGTTTGATTGTGTAATCCTTCGTGCATAACATTTGCGCATGATTGAGATTTGGTCATAATCCTTAGTTAATCCACCATACATGAATGAACATTGACTTCACTTGCGGTAGAATATCCTGCTTTTTGTATTTTAATCAGCTCATCTTTGTACCTTCAATACATAATCCCTCCGTTTCGTGAAGAAGAAATTTACATTCTATTAATTCAGTGAAAGCATCTAGCAGCCAAAGCCTTAATTTTGCGACTTACGTCTCTTCTAATCTGCTGCGTATATCCTTTAGATATGTAAATTTATTTAATCTCTTTAGATTCTTATTATCTAAAGTTATTAGCAAAATTCTTTTACAAGTTGCTGTAACTGCTTGAAATGTGTGTTTAATGGCAGCAGCAGCACCTGGCTCTGTAGCTGTACCATCAATGAAATTCATTAGCTTCCTCTCTTCTAAAGCAAATTCTACTCTAATCTGCGATAATTCATAATCATTCTCATCAAACTGTGGTAACCCTTTGCTTTAGTGTAATGTCTTTGAATCATCTACATCATTAGCCATGATTGTTACAAAAAATTCTTAAAACTGTCAGTCCATAATCAATCTTACAGCAATAGAACTTCTATAGAAAAAACACTTTCTTCAAATTAAGTTTCTTTCAGCATAATTAGTTCACTTTTGTTACACAAATACTTGTAAAATAAATTACTTTTCTCATTGATTGCATTATAAAATAGCAAAGCATGTATAAAAGTTTCAGTGTGTAAAGTCAAATTAAAAACTAATTGGAATACTCGTTACGTTACGTCTACGTGGCCATTTTGTATTTTTCATGAATTTTACGTCACGATTCCTTCATTTTCCTCGGATAAAAAAATTTACATATTACTAATTCACAGCTAGCAACCATCCAGTACTGAGCCTCATAACCAAGAAATGTTGAGTTTCACAGCATTTCTAAATTGATTAGCAGAAATTAATTTAGATCATCACTGAGTATACAAACTTAGGGGCAGTAATATGACAGTAATCAGAAATCGATGAGTATAAGCAACATTATATATTAGCCTGCTTACCTTCTGTTTGCATGCGGCTCGGTCACGTTGTTTTGGTATGACAGTTGATACCGAGAGGATGTTTATTGGTCCTTTGCTCTTTACCACTTATCGCGTGGGTACGATCAGAGGCTAAAGGGCTGTTTCTTTAGTCTCGACATCTTCTCTTGCCGACGGGTTACTTCTTCCGTACATCATTTTGTGTATAGTAAAACAACGCCCGTCACAGGTGTGTTGCCATGCTACCTTGCTTAACAACAACTCTCAAACCGATATCTATCCCTGTCTGGACCGGATCATCACTCAGAGTCACGTAGGAGTGATTTCACTAACAACATTTATTAAAAACAGTTTTTCACTTAAAGAGAATTTGAAGGGAAAAATTAATTGACCTTTCTTCATGTGGCTACAATATCAGACACTTAGATTAGTCCAGCTGATTTTATACCACGCTCCATGGCTGTTTGCCGTGACGCGCGTATCACATGACCGGGCTAGACCACTCAGACGGTCAAAGAGCCACTATTCTCGTTCGTCAGTGGCTGACTCATGATGACATCACTGCAAACAGCCGTAGCTCGTGGTAAAGATGACTGCATTTAAAGCAGACTTCGTGTAAATACACAACCTTGAATCGTGATTTCAGATGCATCTCATTTAGCATTAGTGATATATTGGGAAGGTAACAATGAACGACTATTGCCCTTTAAGTATAACTGTCTTTAATGTTATCTCTAAATATAACCCATAACCGTCTGAAAGAACTTTAGACCCCTTTTTTCAGAGTCCATATGGTACTCGGGTCGGTTCTCGGATTCGAACCGGCATTCTCTTGGTTTGGAGCCGACGACGCTGACCACTGGGCTGCGACTGCCCGCTTTGCTCGGGGTCCCCGGGGACCCCTCACAAAGCTCGCGCTGGGATTTAGTTTTTCGCTGTTATACGTTGAAGGCGTACGTTCATATCTAGGCGGTTATGGGTTAAAACCCACATGTTGTCATTCTTATAGCTTGTAAAGCTCTTGCATTACATTGGTTGATAGCTCTGTAATACTGTAGAATATAGTTTGTGGCACCCAGTCAGTATTTGTTATGATAATAGCCACTGTTTGGTGAAGCTTTCATTTTCATCTGGAGCACAGCAAATTTGAGGAGATGATGGGGGATGAACAGAATGGGATGAACAGCAAATCAACAGCGACAATCCTCTCCATCAAATCAAGACGGGTCACACTCCAAACGGTCCAACGTCCCCATCTCTGCCACTTAACAACATTTCCAATTATGCATGGCCATTGAAGAGCCTAAATTGACAACCAAGTTCACCTCCATCCTCCATCAGGGCTTAACGGGTGAGCAGTTGACAAGCGTTTCAAACTTCATCCATTCGCCACCACCATCAAATTTGCACTCCAACAGACTGGTAAAGATACTACTATAGGAAGATACATTTAAACCATGAAAGGTTCATTGAAAGAGTTCATTGTTACATCAAATACTGACTGTATGAAAAGACTGTTACGAGGT
>JAHWFP010254331.1:0-15973 GCA_023313725.1 Lithobius niger
CAATGTCATGCGGAAGATGGAAACGACGACGAACACCATCAAGATGGCGACAATCAACAAGTAAGTGGCGGACCGTAAGTGGCCACCGACACCAATAACATTCAGGAGGGGCAACCCCCCGCAAAAGGAAACAGTGAGTAAGTCGAGTGTGACCAATGCGCAAACGGGCCAACACCACCTCCTCACGGCGACTGCGGCGACACGCCGAGTGCCATTCCTCAACAGTGCCTTTAATAGCTCGTAATTTATTGCCGTCCTGTCCATCCCACGAGGCTTGCCAAAAAGCGTGTAACCTTAGACGCAGAGTTGGAAAAGCGTCCGAGGGAACAAGGCTGAGATCCCTTCCGAGAGGGCCAGAAAGGGCCCCTTTTGCTGCAGAATCCGCTTGCTCATTTCCACCTATCCCAACATGGCCCGGGATCCAGCAGAAAAGCACGGTTTTCCGCTGGCCAGGCAAGCGGGAAAGCAAAGCTTGGACACGTTGTGTCAAGGGGTTCCGAGGATTGTAATTCGCCAAGGACTCCAGGGCACTCATGGAATCGATAAAGATAATGAAATGCGTGCCCTGAAGGCCAAGAATCCATTCCACCGCCAAACCGAGAGCCAAAAGCTCTGCAGAAAACACAGAATAGCCACAGAAATGCACTGTGACTGAGGTTGGCGCTAATGACCAAGCTGTCGACGCGCCATTAAGCATCATCTCCCCCCCCCCCCTCTTTGAACAATTGGATATCTTTAACAATTAGAAACGGCGTTGCTGTCTCGTTGTTGTTTGGATTTTGGCTCTTGGCCCATTTTTTCACCCTGATGGTTTCTCAACCCCATGTCCGATTACGGAAGTTTTTTTTTTGATAAACCTTGTCTAGGCCTTGTGACTTTCGCGTGATGATTACAATGGAGTGTGATTATAGTAGATCTTTGCTCGGCCTGCGGCCTTGCTCCGCTCCATTAACTAAACACAAGAATTGCGATAGGAATACGTTACGTACGTCCGATACAATAATTTCATTACTGCATCACCAAAACACGTAATGGGTGCCGCCATTTCTTGCGGAACAACCGAAATTAATGTTGACATTTCATGCAGGTGCTTCCTTGCAGCAAACGCATTCGGCTTGCGTCCGGATGCAGCTCCGACATGTGCACGAATTCGGGCAGCGAATATACAGGGTGGTCCAAAAGTCCGTTGCACCCCACCAAAAGCCCTTCAGAAACGGAATTAGGCAGCCGACTCATAGGACTTTGTTTTGTCCCTAGGTTGGGGGCCACCCACTGAGCTTGCGTTGGGGCGCCCTGCCCCCCTCAACCCCCAGATATAAAATTTAACTTTATTTCCTTTGAGAAATAGACGTTTGGTTCCAATTGGGGAAATATGCGGATGCCCCCAAACAACGTGATAGCCGAAAACGACATGCTAATTGGATAAACGGGATGCGTTTCATTACATCTTCAATGTAGCCCCCACGCCCACATGAGGCTACCCTGTACGGTGCAGGAAATAGTACGGTGCACCCATCAAAGGTCCTACAGCACTCAGAATACACACCTGATAAATAGGACCAAAGTTGGTCCCTAAGATGGGGGCCACTGCATAAGCTTGCATTGGGGCACCATGCCCCCCCCCCCCACCTCAACCTCCAGATACAAGTTCATCTATGTTCCTTAAACTAAATAGAAAAAAAAAAACACCCCTGGATTGGGAACCTTCAAGCAATACGTCTCAAGAAATAAACTATCCCCCCCCCCCCATCTTAGGGACAAACATTCGTCATATTATGTGTCAGATGTGTAAGCTCAGTGCTGTGAACCTTCGGTTAGTGCACCCGCACCGGACAAATTTCCCACCGTGCATGTAAGCCCTCATGAGGGTGGGGAGCTACATTGAAGACGTAATAAAACACATCCTGTTTATCTCATTAGCATGCCGTTTTGGGCGATCAGGTTGGCTGGGTCATGCACATAATTCTCCAATTGGAAGCAAATGTCTATTTCTGACAGGAACAAAAATAATTTTTATAACTAGGGGTTGAGGGGGGCCTGGCGTCCCAATGAAAGCTCATGCTGAGGTCCCCATTTTAGGAACAAACTTTGGTTCTATCTGTCAGGTGGTTAATATCAGTGCTGTAAAACATATTTGATGGGTGCATCGGACAATTTCCTGCACCGTGCAGGGAAGCCTCATGTGAGTGTGGGGGTTACATTGAAGTTGTAATAAAACGCATCCCATTTATGCAATTACCATGCCGTTTTCGGCTGTCGCCTTATCTGGGCCATGTGCATATTTCGCCAATTGGAACCAAACGTCTATTTCTCAAAGGAAAAAAGTTAAATTTTATATAGGGGTTGAGGGGGGCAGAGCGTCCCAACGCAAGATCAGTGGGTGGCCCCCATCTTAGGGACAAACCAAGTCCTATGAGTCAGGTGCCTAATTCCAATTCTGTAGGGCTTTCGGTGGGGTGCAACGGACTTTTGGACCACCCTGTATATCGGTAATGCCTTCTCGCTAACTCGAAAAAAAATCTTCATTCTCAAATGAAGTTATTTGCTTCGAGTAGATTCGAAGACAAATCCTTGTTCGACCCCCGCCCCTCCATTTTTTCTTTAAATAACTGGTAAGCGAACAGCAAGACAGTACTGGCCAGCTAAGGCTGTCAGACGCTTGAGCTACCGACAGTCAGCAGAACTATCTCAGTGGGCTTCTCTCGGAACTTGAGTCGAAACGGCACAGCTCCATTTGTCGGCATTACTTTCAGTTGTTCCGCGCGAAACAATGGCTGCACCCATTACGTGTTTTGGTGATGCAGTAATGAAATTGTTGTATCAGACCTACGTAACGTATTCCTGCCGCAATTCTTGTGTTTAGTTGTTGTGTAAGTGATCCAAAAGTAAAGAACTATACTTCTTACACTCACATTTAGTAATTGAGTAAGTTCTACACATGCCTCACTGTTCTGTGGCAGGGTTGTCCAGAGTATAATTGCCATGTGCCATCCTGGTTTAGTTCTCAGCATCACATATCAGGTGATGGCAGTTGTTGCATACATACAAGTTTGTCAGTGGTGTATCTCCATGCAGTTATGAGGAGGCTGACGGACTTCTTTAATTACACGTTAGCGATACTGCATGGATTTGACACAAGAAGATACTTGCACGTACAGTCGACACCGATGAGTTGGTCATCGCTATTGTGGTAGTGGCTAATCTGCTGCTAGAGGAATTGTGGATTATGATGGGAACTGGTAGACATGTACGTTGAATTCCTGTACACGAAACTGCAAGTACACTTAGCCCACAGAAGTCATCATCCCTAACATTCTTTCATTCATTTACTGGCTGTGATCGGTCTCTTCTTTCTACAGCCGTGGAAAGCCATCTGCTTGGGCTACGTGGAACTCCTATCCAGAGGTGACGGCAGCATTGCTCTGCTTATCTGTTCAACCTGCAGATGTCAGCGACATACACATAAAGCTCATAGAAAGCTTTGTGGTGCTTCTTTACGACAATGGTAGTGATATTGACAATGTCAATGATGTGCGCAAAGCAAGTGTTTTCAAAAAAGAAGAGCTATGGACCGAATTCCTCCTACTTGTGCTGCACTCGTTCAACATATACGGCGAAATACCTATCAAGCTGGCCATTGTAGGGGCTCAGCTTTGCAAACAATGCAACAACTGCCATCACCCCATTTGTGGGGCTGGGAACTAAAGTAGGATGCCAAATGACAATCACTCTGGACAACCCTTCCACATATTACTGATGCATGTGTAGCAGTTACTCAAGTGTAAGAAGGAATTCCAGATGGCTCGTTGTACGTGCTTAAAGAGTTTCCTTAAGTGTATTACATTGTGCAAATGTGGGAGGACCATCAAATCTGAAACTGCTATGCGTCACTAGATGGCGCCTATCCAGCGGTTCAAAATCTGCCTTTCAAAACGGTGTGTTCTTTCACAGCCACCTACAGTAAAGGCCGTATCATCTTTGCCTGCAACAATGCTCCGCAAAACGGCGAATCAAATAACGACGCGGCAAGTTTGCTAAGTGGCGTCATCTTTTGACAGAATTTGGAACCCTGGCCGGTTAGTTTGAAATTTCGCCGCTTGGTGTAGAGATGGCAGTACCTAGCAAACTTGCACTTCCTTCTACGTCAAAGATTGATTTTACTTGCCTAATTTGTCTTGATCTGATCCGGCCTTTTACTGTAGGTGACTGTGGTTTTTTTTATAAAATAGCGCCCATTGTTACGCTAGGCTTAAAGGATGCTGGTGCACGTACAAGCATCAACTTTACACTTAATAATTAAGCAGGCAAGTGGCTTGTTTGTTTCATAAAAATAAATTTATTTGTGTGTTCCTTCACCTGTTGAAAGTAAGGCCTAGACAGAACTAGATAGCTGCAAATGGCTATAGATGCAGCAGCCTATCATTTGACGGCAATCCCTGTTAACGTCCACCGAACATATCACTGCTTATTTTGAGAATATGAAAATTGATTTCAGACGATTAGTTAGATATATAGACAATATTGTTTACCATCGCGGATATGACGAGATTTCAAGATGGTGACCCTCAAGGTGATACTACACCAGTAAAGATCTTAGTAGCGTACTTAAACCTATCCCCGAGTCAGATGCTTTTAGAACAATGTAGCCTACATGCTTTAACCAATTCATGCTGCTACGCTTACGCAAACGATCTTAGTGACATTCTTAAACATATCCCCGAGTTTGCTTTTTGAACAATATGCATACTTTTGTCAATTTTAAATGCTTAAGCGTGTTTTAATACTAATATTTTTATTTTTATTTTTTGTACTTAATTTGCTTGTGAGTGATTGTTGAGAGTCTGTTGTGTATTATATTGCTGCAGCTTTGAAAAAGGTCCCAATGCATTGGGGCGGGGAGACTATTTTAATAAAACCTTTTTTATGATGACTTGTTGGTGAGCCAGCTGTCGCTTGGGTCCGCTTTTAGTACTTAGGTTGTTATATTGTAGATCTCAGGTATCTTTTGGGTGGAACTTCACTGCTGCCATTATAGTTTTTATGTATTTTGATTGTGTATTGTGTTTACAGCCGTGACAAGCTGCCCCAACTTCTGGCAACCATTTTTCCATGTTAACTTTCTAGCTTCAGGCAACAGGGCTCGGTAACTGGACCCTAAACGACGATGAACGATAATAATACTGCGTACTGCACACAAATTATATTTTTAGAATATTTCCTAACTCTTTTTGCTGATTAGGCAAATCACAACCTCACACTCGTTTATATAGATTGCAGCCGCCAACAGTCGAACGCCCGATTTGTTTGTTGGGCCATTCAAAGTATGACTGGAGGTTGTCGTCTTTTGGGCATTGATTATACGGCATTTCCTGCCAGGCACTGTGCATTCGATGACATTTGGTAATATGAGGGGTTGGTGAGGCTAAGGTGGAAGTGGGTGTGGATAAAACTTGAGGGCGTAAAGCGAGAGCACATTCTGCCTGCACTGCGCTCGGGTCTTTGCAATGACTAATGCTTATCCTAAGGCAAACATGGAACAAGTTAGGGCATGAGCAAAGATGGCCAAAGGCTTGAAACAACATTTACATATAACATCCTTTCATAACATCCACCAGTCCGTGGATCAATTAAATGAAAATTTGTTCCTGAATATTGAGTTTGAGGCGGAACGGTAGGACTCCCCGCAGGCTCAGAAGAGGTTTTGAACCAAAAAATATAAAAACTCTTTCCCAAGCGAAATCGATAATTAGATGTTCCAGCACCACAGGTACGTTGATTTATAATAATTGACGTACGTTTGAAGAATCTTTTACAAACGTTTAACAGTTTAAAAATCATAAAATTGATCGTTCTTCATTTGGAAGTTATGCAGGGAATAGTCTAGGTTAGAGATGAAGAGCCTTTCATTGAAAAAGAGACAATTTTCCAATAGTGACGTTCAATAGTGACATGCAATAGTGGCATAGCTACTATAATTATTAAAGCCATGCTATATAAATAAATAATTTTATAGAGAGAGCGTAGCAAGTGGAAACTGATGCCCACTCTCTATTCCATTGCTCTAAAGTCCAAGACCACAAAGGAGCCTTAATCTCGGCCACTGGCTACGTGAGCAGTGTAGTGACTCATCCTGCCTCAGCTCCTGCCAACGTCAATATTGGACGACCTGATGCTGGGACTGATGACCCAGCATCTTGATTCCCTTGAGCTGAGCTTGGATGACGATCTTAAGTGTACCCTGCCTCTATTATTAAAACTCACTCACTGTATTGTTGTGTATTCTGTAATCAAATCAATTGTTAAGCATGTGCATTGCCTTGCCAACGTATTGTTAATTCAAGTAATACGATAATTTTACATTCCAAGCTCCCATTCGATCCCAAATCTTCCGTAAGTAATCTTTGGCTTATCAATTAGAAATTTGTTGTCTTTCCTCTCCAATTTCCCCAGTCCTCCACACTTAAGCCATCATGTCCCTGTTATTCATTGTATTTTGCCATCACATTAACATGTATTAAGAACTTGTTTGGTTAAGTCGTGGCAGGCGAAGCTATGAGTAAAATCCGGCATTGAAACATCAGATGTTGAACCCAACCAAATGTCTTCTTAATTATTGAATTTCGTACATTGAACCATCCCCACACTTTAGTATTATCACGTTAGGGTCGCCCACTCCCCCAAACCTCTACAGCAGGACCATAGTCTCAGAGGCAAAACATGTCTGTTTCGTAATACGGTCTGCCTCCTCATTGCCCGATACGCCGCTATGCCCCTTGTCCCACTTGAGTGCTGGGTAGCAGGATTACGGTGCAACCCACATCTTCCTGCATATGTTGTACTTGAGAGGGTCATCGTAGCATTCTCCAGAACTCTGCCCAGGGCTGTCACAGATGCACGCGAATCTGTGAGTACCACATAATACGGTAGACACAATAGCCCATTCACACCCCTATGATATGAACGACCGCTAAGTTACAACCGACAGTCGCTATGACAACCAACCTCTCAGGCAGTCATACGCAATCGTTCGCTGTCGATCGTAGCAAACGCAACTTTTCGTTTTTGGCGTTGCTGACTGACGTCACCCACCGACAGACCAATAGCTGACAAGCCGCTGCAAACACGATCGGCGAAATGCAAGATGGTGGCAGAGAACACTTCGAAGCTTCCATTAATGCTCGGTGCTTACGCGAACATCGCTGCAACGAGATAATTGTAGAGAACAACTAAAAAATTGTGCTGTATTCAATGGCAATATAATTTATTAAATAAAACGGAGAATGACAGTATGTTGGGTCATTCAGGCACAACGTCGTCACGTGACCCAATTTTGAAAAGTAAGCTTTCTAGCTCTACTCATTCTGCAGCGTTGATTGGTCCGTTGTTGGTTGTTCGTTGGTCGGTCGTACTGGTGTGACAGGGTCTAATTTTTAATGCTGTTGGTCGCCGCAATTCCTTGCTTTTGTCGTTCATTTGTCGTGGCGGTGTGAACCAGCTATAAGTCCGCAGCAACGTCCGAGGCGACGGAGGATTGCGACCATCTCACACACATACTGTCGCTTGAGGTCACATCCTGGATTTTCTTACTCACAGCATGCTTCAGACCTGGAATCCGTATCCCAATTCCACCGTTCCTAGCGTGAGCCTGAAGTGAAGCATTACAGAAAATATGGCAAGCCTTCATAGTTTTTCTTGTGAAGACATCACTCAACGAAGGACACCAGACCCAAGGACACTACGGGTGCACAATTGTAACATTCAGAAGGGGACTGAGGGACGGCCGTCAAAGAAGACACATCCCACGCCCAGCTGCGCCCATATGCATACAGTCCTCATCATCCAATGTAGTAAAGTCTAGAAGAATGGCCGCTACTGTGGTTGCGTAGGCACAAAGCAGTCAATTTCTCGTTGGCCCTGAAATGCAACGGTGCTTCACCAGCCTCAACCCAGAACGCTTGGACCGGTGTCGTAACAAGACAACCAGCAACAGCTCTCAAGCACTCATTTATGCCAACCTGCAAACTGCGCAAGTGACGTCTAGTTACAGTAAAAATCGGAGGTGATAGTCGAGTGCCGCACATACATTGACGCGGAATGGCGACATCAGCGATTTTCTGGGAACGCCTTGATGATGTACAAGCGCCTTCAGAACGGGTAAACGGTGCTCAATCTTTTCCCAGAAGAACCCAGAGTGCTTAGCCCATTTGAAGGCATCATCAAGCCAGACTCCTAGGTACTTCACACAGCTGACGGGGCGAACGCTAACCACACTAACACTTATTCTTATGTTCGGGTCGCCATCAGTGACTACACCTGAGGAAAGCACCTCTGTCTTCGCTGGGGCAACCCCTCTATTCTCAAGACTGCATATTATACGTTCTATGGCACCTTGCACGCAACAAGATAACAAATGAAGGTCATCACCGACAAACCAGAAGGCGATATTGTCGGCGTAAAAAACTATATTCGTGTCCAACTGCATTTCCTTCAAAACATCATTGATTGCTTTTGCAAAAAGTTCAGAACTCAAACAACTGCCTTGTGGCAAGCCTCGATCTGTCACAGCTTATGACGACCAAAACCCATTTACCCTAGTGGTAAAAGATCTAGTACCATACTACCAAGAAACTAAAGAATTGCCGACGTGAGAGCGCTGCCAACACCAATACTCTCTAGCGCCGCGGTTCCAGGCCATGCTGACCGTGTCTTATGCAGCCCAAATATCTAAAAATTCAACGAGAACAGAGAGGCCTTGCACCCAGGTCTCTCTAATGCTAGAGAGCAGATAAAGAATGGCATCCTGCGTGCTTCTTCCTGATCTGTACCCAAATTGGATGCTCGACAAGCACTCATAATATTCCAGAAGCCAGGTTACCCTGAAGAAAAGCATCCGCTCATAGACTCTACGTGTGCAAGACAGCAGAGCTATCAGTCTATAGTTGCGAATATCCAAATGCTTGCTGCCTTGTTTGTGCACCGGAACTAAGACCATAAACATGCCCAAAACTTTGCAGAAGACTTTGCAAAAGACTTTGCAGAAGACTTTTCCAGAATACTTTGCAAAAATTGGAGCAGCCTAGACACGTCTGCCTCAGATAACGTGCGCAAATTGTTATACGAAACCCTATTTATGCCCATAGCACTGCACGATCTACACTTAAACAGAGCCACACAACACGCTGACACATGGAATGGGACACCAGTTTCAGGGACCAGTGCCACCTTATCTGACGCTTCTGGAGGTGTGGCCCCCACTGGGTAGCAAATAAACGCTGGAAAATCTAAGAGTTGAATACATTTGCCAGAGAATCACCACTCAGAACCTTCGTGCCTTGGCTTCCATCCAGAGACTGCTCATATTCCCAAACCATATAGCTTTTCACATCCTGTGGGCGAATCTCGTTCCATGCGAGGGACATGGAGCTGGTGATAGCTACTGCTGCAGAAACTCACATGCTGTACTGCGCCTTCTCAGTACGTATAAGATATACCGATTCCTACAAAACAGATCTATCAACTAACCAGGCCTCATCAGATGGGGCCCGCTTCCATTTGCGATAGGATTGCTTCCTATCTTTCACAGCAACAGTGCAAATTGGTGTCCACCAAACCGGTCTGTCTCTGTATGCTTCACGACCGGAGAGGGCCCTAGCACCTTTCACAGATGAAAATTTTTTGCACCACACATAAAAACTGCCATTGTTTACTTTGGGCTTAGGGGGGTCTGGAGATAGGAACACCCGGTAACAGGTCGAGCCCAGACTGCAGTGGGAGCAGAGTATCGGAAAGTAATCACTTCCTCAGTGGTCATCTGAGACAAAGCGAAAGGTATTTGCTATCCCAGGCGAACAGAGAAAGAGATCAAGTACCTTCTCCTGATGCACACCAGATTGGGAGCGAACAAACGTTCTCATATGCACAACAGTTAGCATTGAAGTAGCCGGCAACAATACATGGGGCAGAAATCGACGCAACCATGACTGCCAAACCACATCCATGACTCTTGAGCGGTATGGAGGAAAACAACTACAACCCATTCGCCATTCTTCCACACCTTAACGGTGCACATGTTAATCTTACATGCACGTTTAAGCACTACATTAAGATACGGGACCTTCCATTTAATAAAAATTTTCACATTTGCTCCAGGACACGATGCGATGCAATCAACTCCCGCAATGTATGGGCGGTTGTCACTAACATGTGCTTCTTGCACTCCAAGCATATCAATAAATTGCAAGAGGTTTTCTATCTCACCAGATTTGTTTTTCAGCCTTCTGGCATTCCAAGAGTCTAAAAAGTATTCGTAGGTGAATTTAGAATTTGGAATATAGCACAAGAAGCACAACTGCAACCTTACACTACGACCTTACACTATGACCCACTCTTCCCTGGTCCCGAAACACTTATTACTACAGGTTTTCACGTGGCACTTCACTTTGCACATTCACTAATGGAACACTCACTTCCAGCACTGTGCTCTGATCACTGCCCATGGTTACACTAATACCACTTGATTCAAAATCATTTCCCAGATCAGTGTCATCGCATGCAGCTGTGTCTTTAGCACTCTCGTGCATTACATGAACTTTCTTTGTCGGCACGTTATGTATCACTACGTGCACATTTCCCCCTGTCCGCTTTGGCTTACTTCCTTCTTCTGTCAGACTCACTATTCGATTCACCTACAACTTCATTCGTTTGCATTGACTCTGGACAATCAGCTACGGTGGTGCTCGGTACCGATAAGACAGAAATTGGCGGGTGTGGATTGACGGTATGCACTACACATTGTGTAAAAGTAGTTGTCGCTGCATGTTCATCTTGTGCTGGCTTGACACTTTGGATGAAACTTTCCTTAATTGCACGCTCTATTGACAAGGCACACAAGTGAGGGCACAAATCTCGCAGGTCGCGGAAACACCCACACACCGCGCACTCCACGCTCGTGCATGCGCGACGGAAATGTCTGGGCATTCCCCAGAGTAAACAGCATGGCACACAGTCGGAAACCTCCACCAGTGCGGGAATGCCTCTCACTTACAAGATGTCAGGCACATCGTCTAACGTAACTGAGTCACGCGGTTTAATTTTCACTAACTTAACATCAGTTTTGCATAGAGAGCGCCCTCCTACTGTTAGCTTCCCATAACTATGCACTGACATCTTGAGATGTTACCTCATAGGGTAGCCAGTGCAGCTTAGCTTCTACGAAATCTTAATAGAAATCATGCATCTCTACTGCTAGTTGTTGATCTTCACACTGGCACTTAAGAGCTTTCTTTTCGCTGCCACACTCTTCAGGACCACTTGAAACGCATGGCCGGCCCTCAGCATGCAGACAGCTTCAATCACTTCGAGGCCGACCACTGAAGCCGTCGCAGAAACACTCGAACAGCGAAATATAGGGCCTCCCTGACCCCCCGCACAGAAAAATCACTTACTTTGTCATTTTAACAGTGTTTAAAGTACCCACATAGAAATGGTTCATCACGCTTCTCGACTTCGGTCCTGGTCCTGGTCTGTCATATCTCAGGTTACTTCCCTGATGTTCCCTGGCACTAAAAATTTCTTTGACACTCGTCAGTGCATCTCGCTTATCTCCAACACTATTTACATTTGCGTTATTGGCTAGTACATGACTAATTGGTAGTTTACTCACAGTTGAATCTTTGCTTGCATCCACAGTTTTGTTTACGACTTTGTTTGGAGCATTGTCAGAACATTGTCACCATTGTTGTTGTCCAGTGGACTCGACGAATCATTCTACTGTCCCAAATCCATATCTTCACCTACCCGAACTGTTACAGATCCTCCAACGAAATCCCACGACGTTTAGCTTCTGCACTAATGTTCACAAACACTTCTGTAGTTACTACCCCGACAATATGTCATCACCAGTGAGGATATTCTGTTCTCTGCATTCAAGAGCAATTCATGCACGTCTGCCGCTATGTTTTAACCCTGAACGGGACCTTGAACGAACAGTTTGATTGTTTTACATTGTTTTAACCATTGTAATTAAGCAACCATGCCACTCAGCAAACGCCCAATCCATTCTTCGTGCAAATGTTATGTCTTTGCTAACAAATTGATTGTTGATGGGTAAAATGAAAGAATCCATGTTTCAGCTAAGTGTGTTCACTTTTAAACCAAACTAAGCTACGTTGTTAATTTCGAGTCCTTCGGCCCCGAAATTGGCAGCTAGAAACTATAAAAGGGTGTATTTGTTTCGTAGATTCAAGCTTGCAGAGCTGGGCTTAATTGTTTCAAAGTGGGGCGCAACGATCGACTTCATGCATAAACCTTTGTAGCACGATGCCATAGCTGTAAAAAAGGTACACGGATTACAAACAAAAACGTTAAGCGTGCCATAAAAAAAGGGGTTATAGGATTGAAGTTTAACTTTACTTGTTAAAATGTACACAGATAAAAATTGATAATTTTTAATTGAAATAATCAAATGTACAATTAAGAAGATTACATCTGTTCAGCCAGCCAACTGCGTTCCAATGATTCGAGGTGTAAAAGTGATAAGCGTAAATAAGTGTAAATCTGAAACGTGATCTAAGCCGGAAATTTCCTTGGCCTTCATCCTCACATAGACCACTTTTTCGATTGGCCGAGCCATTCCGAAGTTACAGGCCCCTGAACGATTTGAATGTTTTACGTTGTTTTGACCATTGTAATTAGGGAACAAGGCCAATCAGCAAACTCCCGATCCATTCTTCGTGAACGTGTTACGTCTTCGTGTTATGTCTTCGTGTTTTGCTCTGGTATAGTCCGTAATTAGTACGTACGGGTGTGTGACTACGAGTCAGAGCCCCGACAAATATATTGAATTGAATTGAAAGAATCCGTGTTTCAGCTAAACGCATGTAGATTTAAACCAACCTAAGCTACGTTGTTAATTTCGAGGCAACTAGAAACGATAGAATGCCGTATTGATTTCGTAGATGCTGGCTTTCAGAGCTGAGTTAAATTGTTTCAAAGAAACCAGCAACAATCGACTGCCTGCATATTCCTTTGTAGCTCAACGCCATAGCCGGAAAAGGTTCACGGATTAAAAACAAAAACGTCAAGTGTGCCGTAAAAAGGGAGGTTATATGATTGAAGTTTCACTTTACTTGTTGAAATGTACACGGATAAAAATTTATGATTTTTAATTGAAATAATCAAATGTACAATTGAGACAATTGCATATGTTTAAGTGCTGTTGTGCTTTACGAATCATATATTTAACTTGTAAAGCACAACAACACTAAAACAGATGCGATTTTCTCAATTGTACATATGATTATTTCAATTAAAAATCATCAATTTTTATCCGTGTATATTTTAACAAGTAAAGTGAAACTTCCGTCATATAACCCCATTTTTTAAGGCACACTTGACGTTTTTGTTTGTCATTTATTTATCATATCAAAAACCAAAACTGCTAAAAGGAGCCGCCAAGTTTCGAATGGTTTGGCCCTTCGAAGGAGTGATATCAACACACCAAAACATTCGCCAAGTTAATCGCACCGTAATAGTTCGAAAGTTAAATGAAAACTAGAACATCGCTACTTTTGGTAACAATGTTCAAGTTTTCACGTCCAAAGTATTATTATTCGGTGCGATTAAGTTGGCGAATGTTTTGGCGTGTTGATATCACTCCTTTGAAGGGCCAAACCATTCGGAACTTGGCGGCCCCTTTTACAAGTTTTGGTTTTTGATATGATATCATTCCTTTTTTTTTAATTGTGTATTAGACTCAACTCCACTACCGTGCAGATGTGTAATAAAGTGCCACGTCAACAAGAAATTGGTTTTCAACACTTTGCTTCTACCTTTTGCCAAGAGGCCGAATCATTCTCAACTTAGTCACCTCTTTATAGGTTTTTGGTTTGGTTTTAATTTTGGTGTAATTTGTTTTATTTGGTTAGTTTTGGTGTGTTGCTATATCACTCCGTTGAAGGGCAAAACCAATCTCAACTTGGTGGCCTCTTTACCAGTTTTTGACTTTGTTTATTTTGCTTTGTTTTTACAGTTTGTTTATTTTTCGTGAATTAGACGTGAATACAATTTCTTTGGCAACGTTGGTTAAGATTTATCGTAATACACCAGTGTGTGTCTAGGCACGCACGTCAGTATACACGTTGTTATTGTCCGAAATTTAAAAAAAGGATTTAAGGGGTTTAACGAGCGTTAACCACTCCTGGTCATCTGCCCGAAGCCCTAAAGCCCAACGTCTGCAACAGCCAGATTCCCAGGCGGTCCGAAATTTGGCCGTCCCTAAACGATGCCAAGAATAGTAACAATGGTTATAACAATATTTTCGTACTTATGGGCCTTCCCACGCCATCCCAGTTACACCCCCAGGCTCCAAACCATAGAAGGACGCAGTTCGTATTGTACTGCACCCATTCGTCCAATTTCATAGCTCGAAACCTTTCCGTTATCTCGGTATCGATGAATAATCACCCTATGAAAATTAACATGGGAATGAGCGGACAAGAATTAGCTAGCTAGTTACACATTTGCAACGTTATTGAGGATCAGATTTTGCATTGAAAGCAGCTTAGCTGGCATTCCTACACGAGTTAATTTTTGTCAGGCGGGCCATTGCTCTCGATTTCAACACAATTTAAGCTTTTATACCGCATTATTATTTTTATCCAAGTACCTGAAATGTGATTAACTCTGCTTCAGGATATAAAACACTTGACGCATGACGCTATGGCGTCGCGCTACAATGATTTGCAGCCTCGCCAATTGAATTGACGTGATGTTAGTTGTGATGTTTGTTGCCTAACTTGGCGCGACAGACTAGCGTGTGTCTAAATTCGCATATGGACTTCCAGTGCTGAGTTAAAGTGTTTCACTGTTGTCGGCATAACAATAATTGCATTCAACCATTGTTGCGTGCTTACTGCTTGTGAAACCACTGTTACCTCGATAATGAATCTCGACACACGCTAGTGTGTCGCGCCAAGTTAGGCAACAATCATCACATCAATTCAATTATCGAAGTTGTAAAACCATTGTAGCGCGGCGCCATAGCGCCAGTGTCTTATATCTTGAAGCATAGTTGGGCACATTTCAGGTTCTTGGGAGAAAATAATAATGCGGTACAAAAACTTAAATTGTGTTGAAATCAAGACCAATGACCCACCTGACAAAAATTAACTCGTGTAGGAATGCCAGCTAAGCTGCTTTCAATGCAAAATCTGACCCTCAATAACGTTGCAAATGTGTAACTAGCTAGCTAATTCTAGTCCGCTCATCCCCATGTTAATTTTCATAGGGTGATTATTCATCGATACCGAGATAACGGAAAGGCTTCCAGCTATAAAATTGGACGAATGGCTGCAGTACGATACGAAATGCTTACCTTTTATGGTTTGGCGCCTAGGGGTGTAACGAGGATGGCGTGGGATAGCGGGTAAGTATTGTATTTTGTTATAACCATTGTTAGTATTGTCGGCATCGTCTCTCATTGCTCAGCCAAAGTTCGGACACTGACAACGTGTATACTGTCGTGCGTTTAGACACACACTAGTGTAGCACGATAAATCTATACAACGTTGCCATAGAAATTGTTTTCACGTCCAATTCACGAAAAATAAACCAACTCTAAAAACAAAGCAAAATAAACAAAGCCAAAAACTGGTGAAGAGGCCACCAAGTTGAGAGTGATTCGGCCCTTCTAAGGTGTGATATCAACACACGAAAGCTAACGAAATAAAACAAATTACAACAAAATTAAAACCAAACCAAAAACCTATAAGGAGGTGACCAAGTTGAGAATGGTTCGGCCTATAGGCAAAAGGTAGTAGCAAATTGTTGAATACCAATTTTTTGTGGACGTGCCTCTTTGTTACACATCTGCATGGTAGTGGAGTTGAGTCTAATACACAATTTAAAAAAAAGGAATGATATCATACCAAAAACCAAAACTGGTAAAAGGGGCCGCCAAGTTCCGAATGGTTCG
>JAHWFP010254338.1:0-16561 GCA_023313725.1 Lithobius niger
TGTCATCTGATGGTGCCCGCTGCCTTTGACGAGGTCTGTGGAATGCTAAAACTAGGTAATGGATATTTTCATAGCAACTAGAAACTCCAAAATAGTGTATTACCTGGTTAATTTTGGTTTCTATTGCTTTTGTGAAAATGTACATTGCCTTCTTCCCATCCTTCCCCCCTCTTGTCACAATCTAGGCTCAATTGAGGACGAAAAGAGACTGTTAGCTCCACTCAGGCTTTTATATGATGGAGGCTGCGCAGATACGTGCACAAAGGTAGCGGGTCAGAAAGAAATCTTCGATTGTTCTCTAATTGTAACAGCATTATGAGAAGAGCAATAGAAACCAAAATCAACCAGGTAATGCTGGTATTTGGAATTTTTCTGCCGACTGTGCCCGCCGTTCACGCTGCCGCTGATGCCCCTGCTCTCATTCTGCCGCTCTTGTCCAATGGTATCCTGAAAGTCACTGATAAGACTGCTAACACTGCCGCCACTTCCCCACTTCAGGCCGGCCAGCATTCGCCGTTTTCCATCCTGGATCTTTCAACATTTGAAGCGGACATCCAGTCTGCCAAAAATGTGTATTGCCAACTAAAGCCTCATCACAAACGAATGCTAGCTCTTGCTCAAGAACATTCATCCAAAGAGCCTTTAGACCTCTCGTCTCCTTCGTCTCTAGTGAACCGGGTGGTTGAGCATGCTCACGGATTTTGGCCAGCGCCTGCCAACCGCAAAACCACCGCCGTCCCATCAGGCTGTCAGCAAAACCCAACTTAACGAATGATTGGGTAGCCACAACATCAAAAGAACAGCCACAAGTGTGCCCATTTGTCCTCTTGCCATAATGGAAAGAAACATTGTTCTTGCTCTATTCTGCTGAACCAACCTTTTGCCGGCCACTCCCTCTAGCAGTCAAGGAGCTCCAACCCGATCCAACCAATCTTCAAGGCATCAACCTGGATTAAACTTCAGCACTCAAGCTACAAATTCAACAAAGGAAGGAACCAAAACCCGACCGCCACATTATTTTTCCTGATGACCCGGCTGTTCGCGGCATAACCACTATTCCTCACTGATTTGCTGAAAACTGAAGTGGTCCCCGATTTTTCTATAGAAACCATCGAAATCTTCGGATGCACCTATCAACTGTGGATTGTTAACTGGTTTTGACAATTTTGACAAGTGTTCTCATCTAGGCCAATCTACCACCCTACTGACTTGCTTCGGAGTAAACTTCAAGAAGTCGAGACTACACCCATCTCAAGACTTCATTTACTTAGGAGTCTCATTCAACCTAAAATCTGCAACCGTGATTCCATCACCAGACAGAATAGAAGACCTAATACATCATACGTGCCAGTTCTGGCAATAACCTCAACACTCCCTCATTGTCAAATTAAGACCCCATGGCGAATCTTTTCCCCTACAGCAGCTGGATGACCAGGCCAACGCGCCACTACCACATGACCGACGACAATTTTTTTTAACTCCCTGCTTAAAAAGTAAACCAAACCTATAAATTTGGTAAAAAAAACGTGCAATTTGGGGGAAATAATTGATTTTCGCGAGAAATGTTCTTTTCCGCGATCGTCGGAAACTTTAATGACCTCAAACATAGCAATAATCCCCGTACCACTGAAAATAAATGACAATGGCGAAACGAATACGGTTTCGTAGAATCGCGTATTATGAGCTACTCTAAGCAGGAACAATGCATCGACCATCATCATAGACTGGAACTGAATAACCTCCAGAACGAAGCTCTCATTCAATGTCCATTGGCTCCAGGTCCGCGTGCTAAGACCAGTAGCGAGCTGTGCCTTTCGGCTCGGTTAAATGGACGTAAGTGCTCGTTTTACCGAGCTTTGCCGATCATGCTTCTTGGCCAGAATCGGCTCGGCAGTTCGTAATCAGTCCGCCTTACTTCCTACTAATTGCTCCTCACTTGCCTGCAGCGACATGGTTTCCACTCCTGGTCAACGACCTACGAAGCCTACCAGTCACCAGATGTCTTATCACAAAAGACTGTCAATTCCACCCAAACATAAACGCTCTGAACCTACAACAGTGGCTCCTATCACTAGACTCCTTAAGAGGCAAGAATTCTTCTGGGGCCGTCCATCTAGCATCGTCCCTCGGGTGCATGCCAATTTTTGGCCGTGATCTGAGCACTTTACTTTTTCCCTGTGGTTTCGAGTGTACGCGGGAGAAGCCAACTTGAGGACCAAGCCATCAAAATTGCAAGGCAATAGGGCAGTCCAACAGAATTTGACACCCACGGAAGAAATGGTTTCATTGGTGTAATAGCGGAAAATCTGTCCTATCGACACCCCTCCCCCTCCTTTGATTTTCTCCTGCAATCTTTTCGACGAGGGCTTACAGGGCTCAACAATTCTAGTACACTGGTCAGCTCTAACCTCTTAGTCTTCAAAGCTACTGGTTTAACCAATACCCTCGATGCTTTTTGCATCTCGGCACTCGTCAAATTGTACGAAGTCGAAAGATCCACAACCAGATGAGATGACCCTTCCCAGACTGAGATCTTTCAATTTTGTGGACACCTATGAAGGAACCACACGAAGCACTCCTGAATTGCAACCTTCACCTTTTGACTCGCAAAATGGTTTTCCTAATCGCTCTTGCCACAAGAGTTTATGCTACAGCGAAATCCAGGCATTATCAGTATAATCGGCCTATTACTTCTCTACGGTTTTCGAGGCCGTCTACCTAATTCCCAGAGCTTCGTTCAGGCAAAAACCCAAAAATCAAGTGAACCGTCCCAAACCATCACCATTCCAACACTTTCAGCGATAAACCGGAACGTTCTTTATGTCCTGTACATGCACTACACTTTCTTTGCCAAATGGGGCTTTGAATTGAGGTGATCGTCGGGAGTTTTAGAAACTGCTTACTTTTAAAGTGACAATAAATCGTCATTTGGACACCAAGGCATTAAATTTGCAAAGTACGACTGTTTAATGACGGCATCAAAAAACTAGCACGATAAACCAAAGATGACTTGCAAGTTGCAAAAGTTGAGGCTTTTTTTGGTTTATAAAATAAAAAATAGGACCTGTTGCGATTTTGAATTTCTTTTTAATGCAACCAAAATTCAGTCATTTTAATAAAAAATTGCATAGCCTACATACTGGGTTCAGAAATATTGTACAATTTTGCAAATTATTTTTTGAAATGAAGCGGTATGCTAATCAATGTGGAATCCTTAAATTGGAAAAATGTTTTCTGATTAACCTAATGAGTGCTTTAGTTGACGCTTTCAACGTTTTTTGGCATAATTGATCAACACTGGAAAAGTGCTGTAGCGTACATGCAATTATACTGTACCAGTACAGTACTCTTAATAGTGTAAGACTTCCAAGTGGTTAATGTAAGAAAGTAATGTTAAATAAAAAATAAAAAAATTAATGCCATAGTTTTGAATACCGAAAAATCGGTCGACTCAGCATTTCTACTTTGGTTCAAGTTCATGACTTGTACTCACAGTTCGATCACGCCAAACCAAAAGTTAAAAGATCTTCAAAGGTTTTCTCCTCGAAACTTGCTAATTTTTGACAATCTGGCCTGTATTCGTCAGGCAGTTAAGCCACCGGCACCCACACTCACAATCCTTCCAAACCCAACGAACTTCCAAAACATCACAGTAGGCCTTGAGTCAGCATTCCAGGCTGGTGTTAGCACTGCTCATAGTCGATGTTTCTTCATCTTTTGCTTCCTCTGTAGTTGGTGGTGTGGGGAGGAATTTCTTCCAGCTTGCTTCCAATCTAGTTTTGAATTGACGAAGGATTGTGAGTAAAGGTTGTCGAAAATTCGCAAGTTTCAAGGGGAAAACCTTGGAAGATCTTTGACGTTTGGTTTTACGTGATCGAACTGTGAGTGTAAGTCATTAACACCATAACTGCAACTACTTTATTTCATTTTTTTGTGTGAATTATCCGGTACTGGCCTTGATTCGGTGCCTAGATCTGGAACTGGCATCAAATTATTTGGATCCTGGTGACTGTCCAGTCAAGCTCAACAAAATTTAGGTGTTGGTTTTAAGCCTTGTAACATTGTTAATTGGCACTGCTATTAATAGGCGTGTAGTGATACCGTTTGGCAGCTAAAAAAAATTTTGATTTATATTTGTCTAGGTAAGCCACGTGAAGCGCCGTATGTTCCTCCAGAAGTTTCCGATGGAGACCTCTTTGATGCTGAAATTGCTACGGGTATTAACTTTGCCAATTATGACAAGATTGAAGTTAGTGTTGGTGGTGTTAACGTTCCAAAGCCTGTTAGCAGTTTTGAAGAAACAAGTAAGCATTCACTGAACGTCAACTCATTTAAGTGTTAAGGGCTGTACTGGCCATGGAATTGCATGATGAAACCATGAGTTTGGCTAGTTCAGCCTTACTGTAGGATTCAGCAGTTCCATGATTCAATTTTTTTGTTTCTTCTTCCAGCACTTAGGGAATTACTAAAAACTAATGTCAAGAAGGCTCATTATGAAAAACCAACACCTGTACAGAAATACAGCATTCCCATAATTTTGTCTGGCAGAGATATGATGGCTTGTGCTCAGACAGGATCTGGAAAAACTGTAAGTAAATTTTGTATTTATTAAATCAGGGACGTTAAGAGGATAGAATTTTCATGTAGAGCAAACTATTCCTCGTGCAAAAAAATATCCCAAAGTAGATAATAAAGTGCGAATTTAATTTTTAGTTGGCTGTATATTACCTGTTTTTTAACCCTTTTGAGTCAGAGCTACGATACATCGTTGCACAAAAAAGACGCCGAACACGTCCGAGGAACGATACATCATTCACTCAGTTCTATGCCCCGTTAAAAAAAAAAATCGTTTTGCGTACATCGGAAGGTAATTCCGATTGAAGTAGGTATTTTGGAACGTATATATTAGGTCTATTTCGGTTTATTTAATTCAAATCATCTTTTTATTACCTTAAGTCGATGTTATTGTTGGCATCGTCGCCAAAATCGACGTGAAAATTGCGTTTGTTTGCTGAAAACAGCCCTCGGTTCAAACGATCGTATCTCCGGAACTACGCAACGTGCAACCGCCATTTTGAGCGTGTTCGAGAGAGGGGTTTCCCAATTTTCTAGCCCGCAAAAAATGTCATTAACTCCAACGTCAC
The DNA here is from genome assembly GCA_023313725.1 of Lithobius niger. Lineage (NCBI taxonomy): Eukaryota > Metazoa > Arthropoda > Chilopoda > Lithobiomorpha > Lithobiidae > Lithobius > Lithobius niger. The sequence goes on from JAHWFP010254338.1 coordinate 5,145, forward strand.
TGCCTGTATTCCTCGAATGAAAAGTGCTGTTTCAACGGCCTTTGTTCAAATTCTTCCCGATCGCGTGTTATCGCGTGCGCTGATTGGTTCGTTCGCGGCACGTGATCCGTCAGCCGTTCATTCGTGACGTCACGCGAAGTGAGTCAAGGTCTTATCGATTGATGCTAGCAGGAGCGCGTTCGCTTGGGGGCAGCCGGTCAATATGGCCGCTCCGGACGAAGTGGTAGTGAGCTTTCAGCGATCGTGAATATTGGGGGAATAAAGCAACTTTAAACTATTTTTACGGTAATTAAACATAAAATAATGATTTCGGAAGTAATAACAGGCGCTGTGATAAAAGAATATCGAGTGGATGTTATCAGTCCGAGTACCGTAAGTTGAAACTTTTGTTAGCGCTGTTGACATAGTCGAACTTTAGGATTTTTTTAAATAAAGAAAACGTAGAACGATGGTCCCAATTATATTTCTGTTCAATAATTTAAAATATAATAATTACGTCTGCGAATTTTTATACGCCAAGATGGCATAGTTTTTTTAATACAATTTATTTTCGTGAGGCATGCAACTTGTTCATGGCATCCATGTTGTGGCCATGGCCTTTCTCGCTCGCGAATTGAAAAAATGGCTCGGAGGGTTAAGCACTCTCCCGGGTTCTCATTGCTTCTTCCAGAGAAAGAAAGTTGGCATCCCTGCCAGTCCCATAGCGATTCCTCTGCGGACGCAGCTACATTCTTTTTCTCTGCCACGTGACATGGCTGCTCTTCCAGTTCAACGCTCCTCAAGAATTTGGCCATCGATTCGGTCCCGATTCCTGTGCTCCTCACCATCTATTGATGCTGAAGGAGTGCTCAGGGTTACTTTGGCTGGCCTGGCCCCTCCGTCGTTTCCTGCTTACGGAGCTAGGACGATCCGTTAACGCAGTCCCCCTCAGCGATCCGCCTCAGCGATCCGCCTTAGCCTCGCCTGTCCTCACGATAAACCCGCTCCACCGATCCCACAGCCTTGCAAGGCGATACCACTCTGTCTGCCCCTCCAAAGGGGACCGTCGCTTGGCAGTCGATCAAGCGTCTTGCTTCCTCGACGATTTCCAGTCGTCTGACCGGCTCACCGTCTGGGGCGATTCACGATCCGCTCTCGCCCTTCCTCCCTCCTTCCTGTGCATGGAGAAAGAGGGTGGAGGAGGAGTGGGGGTTGTACCACCACTCCGGCTGCTGTCTGCTCTGCGGCTTGCCAAGCTATGAAGCCATTTCAGCGTTCCTGCCATCCCCACGTCAATACTCTGCAGCTGCTTGGGTTGGGCCACATCTCGCCAGGAAATTCAGTCTTGCAGCTGGCCCACAGTCCAGGATACATTCATATTCCTCTTTCTCTTCCCTGGCATTGCTACGCAGGGTGGGGGGAGGGACGTCTGTGGGTAGAGGACGGTTGCCACACATACTACCTCCTTCAACACTTCAACAATGCCGGCTATAGCCGAATCAGCATTACTACCCGCTGCACATTGATTCTGCACAGCCTCCCTAGATTTGAACAGCATAACCACCTATCCATTATTTGCTACCCTCCGCACATCCTATTGCGCAGCCTTTACCAAGTATATACTCTGACAATGCAGTCCTGTCCTTTCTTCTGCCACCGCTCTGTGCAGTTGTGCTGAGTATTGTTTGCTCTCCCCAACAAATCCAGTCCTCATGTCCGACTACTGCTCTGCCTGCCACTCCCCATCCTGTGCGCCTATGGTCGTCGTCGTCCTGCTCCTCTAGGTCCTCCCTATCCAGGCGTACGATTCTTGTACTGCAGCTAAAGTATTCTTATTTGGGCTTTGCAGCTCTTGTTATGACTTTAATAGTCCAGTGCTCCCAGCTCCTCGTCCGCTCCTGTCATCGTTCCGGTAAGCTGCAACCTGTTCCCCTTTAATTCCGTGTGCAACCTTACATGGAAGAGCGCTCTCACACCCTCCTGAAGGATCCGTTCCGCAGACCATTACCTTTGGCTTCAGTGTCGCATTGGAATAGGCATTACAGCCAACTGCGAGGCCGCTTTCCCGGGAACCGCTTCACACACTTTAGAATTTTTCTCTTCGTCCTTTTCATGGGAAACATCCGATTCCAGCCTCGTCGTCCTCCTGCAAGTCTGCGATCCGCGTTTCCTCCAACACGACACTTCTGTTTCTGTTAGCTGCAATCTCCACAGTTCCCGACAAAGATCCGCCGGCCTTTGCATCTGCTATTACCCCATCGGTCATGAACAACGATCCTTCTCTAACCGTCAACCTGAGCACTTGCTGTTTGCTCGCTCCGCTCTGCGGTGCCGTGGGTTCAGGGTACACCAAATGATCCGCTGGTTCATCCAGCGCCCTCCGCGTACCCTGTTCCGTTGGGGCTTCTGACTCCGGCATGGGGATTCTTGAATTGTCAGTGGAACAAGACTCACTTGACCCAACGATACCGTTGATCAATCCTTTCCTATCCGAACCCTCTGCTACACCCCCCCCCCCATACCGACGCTCATTGACAGGCCGCCCAGTTCGGCACCTTTCTACACTGCCCGCATTTTCCAATCCTCTTCATGCGACATGCCCTAGGCTAGCAATGGGCGTGGTTATGAGCTCCAGCCTGCCTTCCGATTCCTCGCCGCCTTCTGCAAATTTCCTTCGGCTCCTACGCCAACTTGTTCTCCTTAACAGCGTTGTCATTTTCTGAGCAATAAACATGTACCCGTCTCTCATCACGATCTTCCACCTTACCTGCAACAGCACCTCCGTGCGTCCCTCCGACGGATCGTCGCCAGGACAAGCATCCCTGCCTCACGGTTTCCATCTACAGTGAACTTTCTTCTGACCCTGACAAGCCCCACAACAATGCTCCTTGATCCAGCAGTGTCTTCTCCGGAGCCTTGCTAGTTGGACTTGGGTCGTCACCATTTCGGTATCTCTTCAGCATCCTCGGAGAGGTCTCCTGTAAGACTGTCTTTCCTTCTGCTCTCGGTTGCCAAGACACCATCTCCACTTAATGCGTTAGGCACCATTCCGGTGACAATGTGCTCCACGTACCGGCCTGTTTTCGCCTTTCCTGGATCCAAACTCAGTTCTGGCTTACGGTTCCAGCTCCTCGTCTGCTCCTCCGTTCCGCTGTCCATTCTCCCAACTGCCAGTATCTTCCCGAGTTTATGGAAACCTCGGGGCTCACCACGTTCCTGCTCTGCAGCACTGCCCCGGTCCCCATATTTTTTATTTTTTTTGGCACAGTCCGCCGTCTCTTCGAGTTGGAACAATGGATAAGTTCGTTTTTATTGCCATCTTCAATATGAAACCTTGTGTTGATACGACTTCATTACTTCCAACACTTGCCCGAGGATTCCAGTCACCTTTGGTGCTGTTTCTCCTTTACCCTGGAACATGTTTGCAACAGCTGTCCTAAAAGTCCTTCCGCTCTTGGTCCTACTCAGTTTAAACACTCTCTTACAATACCCCGTAGCGTCATCCAGCTCCGAATGATCTTACTCCCGACCTGCGCTGGGACAAATTCACTTCTCCGGTTGCTTTCAGGTTCGCTGAGCCAGTTGGCTTCAGTGTAGCCAGGGCACTGTCACCAAGGCCCACCTCCGGTGATGAAGTCTATTGAGTGCTTAAAAAACAGGTAATATTTTCGAGGCAACTAAAACTGTCAACTCTTACCAGGAGCTGGTTAAAGATCGTTTTTATTGCAAACCGAAAGTATACATGTTTTCGGCTCCAGCTTGCCCTTCCTCCCATCTTTGAGTTACCTTGGTGACAATTAAAAGGTTCGAAAAAGGATGAAGAATGGAGCTGCCTCAGTGCTTATATAGGAGGATTGCGTCCGCGTATGAGAAGAGAAATCGCTACGGGACTGGCAGGGAAGCTGACTTTCTCTGGAAGAAGCAATGAGAACACGGGAGTGCTTTAAACAGGTAATTATATTTTCGGATAACAAAAACAATCTTCAACCAGTTCCTGGTAATAATTGAAAATTTTCTGGTTTTTATTTTCAAACACTAAACCCGGAACTAGTCATTAAAAGGGTCATAATCAGGGTTTTTCAAATTCGTGGAAAGCAACAGAATTTCAATCTGCTTAAATCATTTTGACATAATTTAACCTAAAACCCACAATGCCTGAAACTTTTTGGTTCTTTTTTAAAAACTTTAAGTGACCCAATAGTATCAGTATAGACCACTCTTAAAGCATGTATTTTGGTTAATACTGACCATGTTCAGTATTCTGTAATCTCTGAATTGGGAATGCCAGATCCAAAGCCCAACTAGTACAAGATGGATGCTGTGTCAAATCTTCGGATATTGCCAACATGGGGGCAAGCTCCATTAACAATCCACATACAGTAAAAAAAAAACTTCGATTTTAAAACTGAAGTGTAAAAATGTGCCTTGACAGGCTTTAAAAAAAAGTGTGGTTAACAGGGTTCAGACAAAACCTAGAGAACCTGGAAATCTCGGAAAATGGAGCCAAAATCTCAGGAAAATTTCAGAAAACAAAGATTTTATGTTGAAAATCGGGGAAAAGACAGAAATTAGAAAAAAATTTTGTTTGCCAAAACATTAACCTGTTAATTTTGCATTATTGTCCCCAATGGAATGTTCTCCTGAAGGTTTCTTCGACTGCACAGCTGCCTGCTTGCATGCCCTACTGTGCTTGGGTGGCACAGTCTTCCCTTATAAAAGCGAGAGCGTGAATGCTTGTCATTAATTTTCCTCCAGAGGTTCCTACGCGTCAGCTCTCTCCTAGGTTCCCCGCCTTTCGGTGGAATTTTGATTTACCGAAGATGGCCACCGTTCCTAAGCCTCCACTTCATCTGCCGTTCGTCCTCGGTCACCGCTGGGTCTCTGCTCTGGACCTTGCCTCCGACGGGCCTATCCTTCCTGCAACTTTCTCTTTCAGAGCAAAAACCCAGAAACCATCTGCACCATCCAAACCCATCACCTTCCCGGCCTTATCAAACATCGTCGGAAACTAACCCGAACACCTCCTTTGTCCTGTCAGAGCTCTATGCTTCTATCTAGCCCGAACCAACACGACGACATCTGCAGAGGAAGACACCAACTCTTCCTCCCAATTGACTCTCATTCTTGCGAAACCTCCCCCGCTATGGTGTCCCGCTGGATGAAAAAAGACAATCGAAGCTACTGAGCACAAACTGAGCACGAGCAAAAGCATGAGGGTGACTGCACATGAGGTCAGCAATCTCCACTTCATGGGCCCATCACAACGCCACTCCAATCTTAGAGATCCTAGCAGCAGCATCCTGGCGTCACCGTTCAACCTTCACCTCCTACTACCTAAGGGATATGTCAAAAGAAGAACAAGGACTACACTGGCTCGGACCAATCGTCACAGCCAGAACTGTGGTCAAGCCCCTCCTTAAGCACTAAACGAAGCAGCAGTAAGCCATCCACAAAGGAAGCAAGCCACTCCAAATAGAAGCAAGACCCAATAAAGACCCAATGACGCGGCAACCCTTCTGAGGTGTGTCAACTAGTCAAGTCCGTGATGCGGACTATAACCGACCATTACGTCGGCTCGGGTACCTTCAGGTGGTGTTGGACTCCTACCTGCTCCCAGGATAGGGGCGAGGTAGACACTCCTCAGAATCCATTGCTAACACGGATGGGTCCTTTTATCACAGTGAGTTGTGAAGATTTGTCAAATTTGACAGGTGGGGGTTAGCTTGCCACTCCCAAATGCTTGTTTGTGTTGCGCATGTATAAGAGATCTTCGGGTGAAGAGGTGGCATGGGACACACAAGGTGTGTGTAACCTACGGGTAGACTGGTGAGGGTGTGTGGACCCTCACCTCTCAATGCAATTAGGAACTCCGGCAGCACGACGAAGTGGATTGACGGCGTTAGCACAAGAAAGGGATTGTTCTGGTGAGCATGTCACTGGTCACGAGTGGCATCACAGCCCCGGGGCTCCAGGGTTACGATTTTGAACCATGAGAAGGCTCCTTCCCCTATTTAGTAGCGGCGCTTTCGCCCTAGCTATATGGGGAAGTTATGGTCCCCGTCAGTGGAGTTCGGTTTACAGGGAGGACGAGGTCTTAAGGGCCTCTTTGGTGTTCAAGTTTTCGGCAATGCCTGGGACAGATAAGCCCTGGATACTTGCGAGCGGCATTCGCTGGGTGCACCGTGGGTGGAAGAATGGTCAGTAGCGAAATCAAGCAGTAGGATGAGAGGTGTTTATGACTGCCGGCCCGCACCACAGATGACAACCCGTCGTAGGAGCGGGCGAGTGGTGGAGATTGAGGCAGAACTGAGAAGCAGGTTACGTATACAGCACACTGAGGTTGAGCTTTTATGAAGTTTAATCTAGTATGAGGGACTTGCAATGCGCAGGGTTCGACGCCACCCCTTAGGGGGTAGGACAAAGTCAGCATAAATAAAATACAGGTAAGTATTTTAGGATAGTAGTAAAAACGGGGTTTTACCCCTAAAAGTAGTTTTTACTTATCCTAAAATACTTACCTGTAATAACCCTCCCGCCTCCCGCGTCGAACGGTCCTTAGGGATTAGTGAGACAAACTGTGACGAGTAGCGGGAGAGGGGCGCCGCCTGACGGCGGTCATGCGCCCCAGGGAGCGCCATTGCAAGGGCCCGGAGTGCGTTTAAATTAAAGGTTGGGACGAAAGGCATTTCCAAACTTGGAAAGCATAAATAAAATACAGGTAAGTATTTTAGGATAAGTAAAAACTACTTTTAGGGGTAAAACCCCGTGTTTAGTTAGGAAAACAGCCAGTAGCTAGACACCTGGAAATTGTCATTGGATGCACCTGGAAATGTCAGGGAAATTGAGGATTAAAAAATTATCTGAACCCTAATTTTAAGTACATCTCCTTAGGCCATTAAAAAAAAGATATGTTGGTTCTCAGGCCCTCCCACACCGATTTTTTTTTTTTTGTTTTTTTTTTTTTTTTTTTTTTGATGGAAAATAAAATACGATGCGGCAAAATAGAACAAAAATAGTCCTTAGTGTGGAAATTGAAATATAAAATTACCATTCTTGTCGCTAAATAATTGTGAGGACACGTAAGAAGCATTACGAGGCAGTCTTCTTTGTTTTACCCAAACTAAAAAATAATTCCCAAAAATGTACGGAAAAATAGGGTCGAATAATAAAAAAAAAAAAAAAAATTCCGCCCGCCCGCACGGATTTCTTGAGAAAAATGCCCGAGATCCAACTTTCTTTTAACTGGCCTTAAGGTTAATAAAATCTCGTCGATTCATGGGACATTCTTTAGTCGTGGGATTTTTTTAATTTGTACTAGTTCAAACCCTAACTGAGGTTATAGTTACAAATTTAATATAGTAATTCATAATTGTGTTTACATAATTAAATTATTTTCCTTGCAGGCAGCCTTTTTATTACCTATATTAAATGGACTAATGTCTAGTGATTTACCAAGTGCCTCATTCAAAGATGTCCAAGAACCTTTAGCAGTGATAATGTCACCAACAAGAGAACTAGCAATCCAAATTCATAATGAATGCAGAAAATTTGCCCATGGGACAATTGTCAGATCGGTTGTTGTTTATGGAGGAACATCAGTCGGTTACCAATCAAGGCAGCTACAAAGTGGTTGTCATGTTTTAGTTGCGACACCTGGTCGTTTAATGGACTTTGTAGAAAAGGGAAAGGTACGAATTAGTGCTTTGCGTTAAGTGTTTGTGCATAAAGTTCGTTTAGTTGCAAGCAAGCTTTAGGTAAGTAAAAAATTTAAATTCAATTAGTTTTTGTTTCTAGGGATAACCGGTGAATAAATGTTGTTCTAAATAGGTTTTTCTTTGTAACTCAAATATGCTTATTTTAGGTTTTGTTAAAGTATGCTCCTTTTCTGTCCAAAAGTAATCACAAAGTTTTGGTGCTACCTCCGAGCTTTTCTACCTGCCCTTTCTACCAGGTATTCATTAATTCAACGCTAGAAGCACCTTTGTGTGGCGAAGAGGCTCCCAAAACATTTTGATGGGGGGGTTATAAACATAACTGGCCTCATCACTTTATGGTCCTTAATTAGTACATAGCCACCACCATCTGGAAGTTGAGTCTCCAACAGATGATCTGCCGGTGTACAGATTTGCGAATTTTTGACGGACTGCAATGGCTAAAGATGGAAAGTCCTGTTTACATCAAGTTACCACAAGAAGCTTATATTTACATTGACCGACGTGCATTAATCAATAATTAAAGAGCAGACGGCTTGGGCGTGCAGCCTCCCGCATTTACGAGGTAGCGTTTTCTTCTTAGATGCTGGTTGAAGGATTTGAGGGGTCTTGTAGATTCGTAAGTACTGAACCTCGGGGAAACTTTATGCCGAGTTCCCAGGGATTCGAGGGCCCCTCTAATGCGTGCCTCTTCTGGAACTGACGCCAGGAGTGTTACTGTGTGTGTGGCTCCAGACTATCTTGTGCCGTGTGTTCATGGCTATGCTGCTTCTCTACCTGGTTTCTGATGTCTGCATGTGTTGAATCTTTAATGGAAACCTTTTCTAGTCTCCAATATAAATGGCTGGGCTTTCCTCACACTCCACCCGATACACACCCTCTGTTGTATTCTTAACTTTCTTCAGCTCATCTTCCATACCCTTGTGGTATGTCTTGTCAATGGTACTTTCTTCTTGTGGAGAATGATCGATTTTAAGATTTTTACCATTTTTCAAAAACGTGCTAGTCCCACTTTTTCTAAGCTTAATGTTGTATTCCATCACTCGCTCCAAGGTAGGTAGCTAGCTCACACTCGTCGCACATTTGGTCTTCGGCCTCTTTTCCAATTGCCGAGTTCAAGGGCGAAGAAAAAATGATGGCGGGAGGGCCCGAGAAAAGATAGGACGACTGATGTGAGACGAGTGCGAGTTATGAGAGTTACCTACCTTGATGGAGTGAGTCATGGAATACAACACAAGCTTAGAAAATGTGAGATTGGCACATTTTTGAAAAATGGTAAAAATTTAAATCTGATTCTCCACAAAGAAAAAAAAAAAGCATGGACAAGATATAACGCTTAAAAAAAGGATATGGAAGACAAGCTGAAGAAAGTTAAGAACACACCCTAAGTGTGTATCGGGTGGAGTGTGAGGAATGCCCAGCCATTTATATTGTAGAGACCTAGAAAAGGTGTCAATGAAAAAGTTAACACATGGTATACGCCAGAAACCAGATAGGCAGTAACATAGCCACACAGGTGGACACATGGCACAAGATAGCCTGCAGCCTCACACAAACACTCCGTGTGTTAAAATTCTGAAAAACAGCATTGTGGGGTCTTAAATCGTTGGCAATCCAACATGAAGTTTCCCCAAGTTCAGCATGAATCCACAAGGCCCCTTAACCCTTTAAGCAGCATGAACGTATATATACGTCAGCAACGATGTGGCCCAAGTGGAGCAACGACGTATATATACGTCGAAATTTGTATGGGGAAGTGCGGGTCGAAAAATGCAATTGTCGGCCAAAATATCGACATGAGTAAACCTTAAATTCGCTACCCGATATGTTGTGCAACGATTTCTGTAAACAAAACGTTACCGATGTCTATAATTAAACAAAAAGCACTTTAGTTGAGTGTAGTCTCACTAAAAACTGCAAAAATGTGGTGTTCGTTCTTTTTTTCCGAAGTTCAGAAGCAAAAACTTGGTCATTTTCGATCAGCGGTAGCGTTCGAAGCATTTGACTGGGCGCCGCCATCTTGGGTTCATTGAAAGCTGGAATTCCCCTCTATCCGGGCCTGTCAACACATTTTCTCGATGACCGTTTGACATTGGCCAATCGGATAGAATGTAAGAAGCGGTTTCTGGCTGTTTCCAGCTGCATTTCCAAAGGAATTGAAGATCGCGTTCCCCCATTGGCCAATTGGCACCATGTGACCGGTTTGGCGCGCTCTCATTGGCTGACGGGCGATTTCACAATGGCCGCCATAGCGCGCTTCGGATTTCACGTGAGCGCTTGTGTTCAGTGTTCGCTGTTGAAACTTACGAGAAAGATTGTTTCACAACATTAAAAAATTAAAACAGCAACTGCGATGCACAACTAAATTGGAAAAGGAGCCTATAAACCGTCACACTACCGCTTATCAGGTGGGAACAACGATTTTTAGCCTAACTATCGCCGACTTGCGGACGCGTTTTTTCAACACGGGGGTTTTTCAATTTTTAGTTCGTTACAGCCCGTAATTAAACATTTGATTCTCCGAAACTATTAAACCAATTTATCTGATTTTTTTCTGTGCATAGTAATGATTATCTGTTGCGTGCACGTAGCAATTTTAAGATAATCGTGTCCAATATTTTTTGCAAAAATAAATATTTCGTTAGTGCCTCACTCCGGCATATGTGCGAAAAAAAACTCGCTCAGTGTACGACGACAATTTTTTTTTAACTCGCTCGTTAAAGGGTTAATTCCTTCAATCCAGGATCTAATCAAACTGGGCGAACGCCTTACAAACAAATGGCAGCTCGAATGCAAACTCGTACGGAAGGCTGTGTACCAGTCGCATCCTAGTCTGCTTTTTCTTACTATCGATTGATGCGCGTTGGGCAATGTAAATAAACTTCTTGTGCTATAGACTGCAATGACTAAAGAATAAAATATATAGTCCTCAGTCTAATTCGCAAATTGTTAGTGTTTATTTGATTTTGAATTTGAGCGCGATACTGTGTGTTGAAATTTTTCCTAGCATTAAAAGTACGATGGTTCTTGTTTTCTGTTATGGAAGAAATTAACCAAATACCTTTTTTGGGTGATGGATTATGCGACAAATGTGAACATGCGTAAACTATGTGTAAACGTGTGAAAAAAAAAACTTCGCCTGTTTCTTTGCTGACACACATCCTGTTTGTAATTCCGCCTCTTTCCTTTACTAACTGGTATCCTGTCAGATCCTAGTAAATCGGTGGTGGGTTACATGCTGGAGCTGATTGGGGGTGCAGAAAGATCTTACTAGAGAAAATTTCCCACAAAAATATCGAACACGGTTTTAACGTTTTCCTAGGCTTTTACTAAGTAGGCATCAATCTTTTGGCAAATTTCCAGTTCTCTGAAATTTCCCACGAACCTCGTTCTGGAATTCGAGCATATTCTGCACCTCTGGAACCAATGGCTATGGCAGGGTTCATACCGACCTGGAAAGTCAGGGAAAATCGGGGATAGTCAGGGATATGAAATACTGTCAGGGAAAGTCGGGGGGGGGGGTGGGGGGAATACAAAATTGGCAAAAAGTCAATAATATTCAGGGATTCTTTTTAATTTAAAAAATGGGGCAAGAAGGTAGTAACAAAGCATGTAGAATTTGCGAGACCACACGGTTCATTATAAAAACGAAATTCTAAAAATGAATAAGTTCTAAAATAAACCAGTTCATTTTAAAAACTATTTTTATAGAACCATTTTTTCCAT
>JAHWFP010254341.1:0-27472 GCA_023313725.1 Lithobius niger
TCAAAGCTGTCGAAAATTTGTGAAAATTGTAAACTGGTTTTCGCTGTTTTGAGAGGTGCGTAAATGATGTCGTCTGCTTTGGAATATGCAAAGAATGACTCATGTACCAAATTTCATGCTGTTGTCTCGAGCCACAAGAATTTGTTTGTCACAACAGCTGTACTGTACACCTGGAGATCGAACCAAAAAGCCAATGTTCAAGTTTTATAGCTTAAAACATCTAGGTATAAACAAGGACCAGTGCCTTTTGAATGCTATTTTAATATGACTACAACATTCTTGTTGAGTTGCTTTCTTGGGGAAATTTTGCTCTCATCTATAGAGCGCGAACCAATGAAACGATTTTTACTTTTTATAGCTTAAAATGTAAGTATTTATCAAGGACCAGGGCCTTTTGAATGCTATTTTAACGTGACTACTATATTCCTGTTGTTGTTGTTCGTACTGTGAGTTTTTTTTCTTCAATTTATTATAGCCTAAAACTAAGTATCAAAAAGGTCCAGACTCCTATAAGTTATTTTAAGTTGATTACAATATTCTTGTTGTTAAATACAGATTCACGGTTGCTTTGGCTGCTCAAAAACCAAAGTCGAAAAGCCGCTCGTCGGAACCGCTGTCAAAGCCACCCAGCGACGCACTACGAACGCCATTGGACAGAGAAACAAGATGCGATGACCTAACTGTAAAGATGAGTCACTAGGCTGTCACCCATACAACCCCGGGTTGTTTGCAAACAACTGCCTGAGCCCGAAGTATTGTTTCAACATTAAATGTTTTAAAATAAATGTTTATGCAAGTTTAATTTATTGTGTGATTTTAGCTTCGTTTTTGTTGTCAATGAAACTGATGACGCCCCTAGTTTTAATACTAATTGAATTATCGTTGCAGCAGAATAGATGTTAGGGCGCGTTTACACAACGACTTGTCCTTGCATTCTCGTGGTTAGAAGCTAGAAATCATCTGAAATTCCAACATGGCGGCGGTTTTAGTTACGTCGACTCGCTCGTATTCGTTTATTTCTCTGATGCATTACGGTTTTAAGCACGCATCAACGAAGCAATAATTGTTAAGTCAAACATTACCCGTTGCTTGACGTGGAAAAGGTTATGCAACATCCGGGATTACGTGGCGCGAGTAGCAAAGTAGTTCTCTTATCTTTTGCAAGATGCCGCTTCTGGCCTTTGCTCTCTTGTCAACAAAAGAAAGCCACTACCTACCATTAGCTGGCCATAATGCTACCAGTTCTACCCGCTCTCTAATTACCCGGCGTACCTGTAGCAAACCTTTAACACAATTGCTGATTTTTATGACGTTCGAAATAACACCACGTCTTAAACAGAATAAGGCTACTTAAGGGCAAAATAATGGTTAACTTACAAGTGAACGGTATGCATGACAAATATTTATCGTTTTTAATCAACTTGATCTAGGAAATACATTAGTATTCTTGTATTTCTTATACTGAACAGCAGTCGTACCATAAAATATGACGTTAGAACTAATATGAGTTATACATTTTCATTCACTTTCATGTCTCTAAAAACCTTTTTCTTTAAAAGGATTACAGAGATGTCACTATACCTGGTTTGGTTCCGAAGATACGGCGTTTCATGGTTCTTTTATAGATCGCTGTTGACCTCTAAGGGCGCGTTTATGCAACGAGACTTTCTCGCTCGCCGAACGCTATTTGCTAGGCAACCGTTATTAATTTATGATTAATTTCCGTTTCTGTTAAATGAATGCGGTAATAGGCAACAAATTAAATGTATTATAAATAACAACACGGATAAACATCAAAGTGCAACAGTAATTTTAAACATTGCTACAACATTGTTGCCATTTCACTCTATTTCCAAAATTTGCTATTCTTGCTGAAAATACAGCTTCTATAGCAGTGATCAAACGACGGCAGAATAAATAGCTACTCGCAGCGAGAATTCAAAATCCAACATGGCGTCCATTTCGGCGTTGTCGAATCGAAGACAAATCATTGAATACCGGCATTCAGAAATCTGTCCGTCGTCTTGTACAGCAGTAAAAATTGTTTTCTAGTTGTCATAAATCGACGCTGTCATGTTGCACGCTTCGTACGTCGTGTCGCGAGGTACACAAGAAGGAGATATGCGTCAGCGTTGTTACCATGGTTACTACGTATAGACAACTTGAAAGCCACATTCTTCGGTAAAGGCGAGAAGCAGCCAGCGGATTTCGTATTAACCAAGTGAAAGCTAGTAAGCGAAGAAATTGTCGTTGCGTAAACGAGCCCTAACAATGGAGCGACTTCTGCGATTCTGGACTCTCCGCCACGCTATTTTGGACTTAAACAGTATCAAGAAGGGACCCTCCTGTTACCGACTTTGTAGTTAATAACCTTGCAGATTTTGTAACAATACCATGTTGTATTACACTGTATGCTCTGCCTCTCGGACTTGTGCCAAAGGCCGGAGGCATGTCAACGAAATTTGGAATAGTGACCACAAGGGCAGACGCCATTCAGGCTGCACCCATATTTTTGTCCCCTTTTCGACTTATCCTTTTGTAATTAATTCCGAACCTTACGCCATTCCCAATTTTTCCGTAGTCATGCCTCTGACAGTCTGCCGTGCCCGAAGTCAGGTGAGCCATCAACATCTTGAAATTAAACTGAAAAGCATCAAGACTCCCGTTTCCATCGTCATGGTATGATTAGGTTTAAGAGGGGATTCCAGCGTTTAGGGTTGGGTACTCCACGCTGCTCCGCCATCCCCAGTTCCACCCGCAGCAACAAGTGGAATTGTTTGTGGCAATTTTTGGGCAAAATTGTGCGTCGTATTAAGTTTCAGCCTTTACAGTGATTGACTGACTAAACGGACTACGGGCTAAAAATGTTGGAAAGTAAAAAGGAAGAAATCTTTCTCTGTGTATACCACAAAAATTCATCCAATCGTCCGTTCTAAAGTCGAGCCATCGCTATAAATGTTGCAACCTATTCAGGAACTTAACATCATCACAAACTAACACAGTTCGATGGTAGTCGGATTGATCAACGAATTAAATTATGGGCTTGAAGCGGCACACACAAAAATTTGAAAAATACAATAAAACGTAGGTAGTAAGGACTAGTAAGGTACACCTGACATTGCGTTAAATACTAGTTACGTTTCAACCCTCTCCGCTAATAAGTCGAATGGACTGTGGTGATGAGTTACACACCCAACGCATTACAGAAGAGGGTTAAAAGAAAGACAAATAAATTTGTATTACATTTAGAAATCTTCACCATATCCGTCAGTTTGACAAGTCAAAATAATATAATCTATATTAATCTAGGGGGGGGGGGGGGGGGGGCAAGCACGAAGTGGGAGCGCGGGGATGGCATCTTATTAGTTTAAAATATAACTTTTTGAACTTTGATCCCCACCATTTTGGTTAGATTGAACGTATCAACGTTGGCCTTTCTTCATCTTATAGTCTTGTCTTGAAACAATTTACAATGAGATTCAACTCGATGGAGGTTTAACTGCTGGAAACATACCCTTTAATCTTGAGCATCTTGCAGCTGGCGTTTGCTGATTGTCATTGTTGCATCATAACAATGTTTAAAACAATGTAAAACAATCAGTCTGGTCGTTTAGAGTGGGCATGTAGCTACGGTCTGTGGCCCCAATAAATTTTCTTTCTCTCTCCCCCCTAACCCCAGAACCACTTGACCAATTAGAGAAGGCCGTATGGGAAGGGCACATCTACAGAGCAACACCAGTAAAAAGAGAACCAGCTTCACAAGGCAAATAGTTAAGTCGAGCCTTGAACTGTTAAGAGTTGAGGCGGAAACAATGTGCTCCGGGAGGGAGTTCCAAGGACTAACAGTCCTTTCAGTGAAGAAGAATTTCCCGGCAATTAAGTCTCGAAACAAGACTGCAATTTAAAGCTGTGGCCTCGGTATTGTTGAAATTACGAGTAAAAAAAACTGGAAGGGTTATTAGAGAAGGAACCCGAATGAAGCTGATAGGTAAGAATGAGATCACCCCTATCAAACTTCTCTCGAAGTGAAGGAGTATTGAGCTGTTCGAGTCGTTCATTGTACGGAAGGTGACGAATAGAGGAACACCACTTCGTTAGTTTACGTTGGCAATTTTCAAGTTTGTCGAAGTGTACTGCATAAAAAGGTCTGCAAATTTGCGAGCAGAAATCAAGATCGGGTCTCGCAAAAGTCTTGTACAACAAGGCAAACGAAGCAGTATCAAGAAAAAAAAAGCTTTTAAAAAACATAATGAGCCATTCGGAAAGCTTTGCGAGTATAGCCACGTCGGCATTAGTGTCAAACTTGAGTTTGTCGTCAATCGTGATACCAAGGTCACGGTGAGAAGAACTGGCAGAAAGTGGCACATCAAAACTGCAGTAAACTTTGTGTGGATTGTTTTACCCAAAGTGTAAAACGGTGCATTTTGCTGGGTTGAGTGAAAGAAAGTTTTCCATGGTCCACGATTGAACACTACTCGAGAGCAATTTCCATAGATCTGTCAAAGGTGGGACCAAACAGTTTGAAGTCATCAGCGTAACTAGAACTGTTAGCACCAAGTCTGGCTGAAATATCGGACATAAAAATATTAAAGAGTAAAGAACCAATCACTGGCCCCTGTGGAATCCCACTGTGAACAAGTTTCCAAGGCGCGTCGAGCCCCTGAAAATGACACGCTGTCTATGTTCGAAAAGGTATGACAAAATCCAAGTAACAGTTGATTTAAAAATCCCATAGGAAAGTAGTTTGTTAATAAGAGTGCAGTGTTGAACAGAATAAAAGCTTGACTGAAGTCAAAGAAAATAAGATCGTAAGGTATTCCCTTAATGTCAACGAGCATGGTGATGTTATCATAGGTGTAGAGAAGGTTGGTGAGACAAGACCTTCTAGGTAGGAAGCCGTGTTGTGATTCGTAGATAATGTTGAGTTCATTACACTGAGCAACGTTCAAGAACTTTGGATGCCACAGACAACAGACTGACAGGTCTGTAATTCTATGGTAATTGAATTTCTAAAGGGAAAGAAATGAACTCCCAATTAGAAATTAAATTTACAAGCAGCCATCGAAGTATCTGGGAACTGCTGTGAAGAACATAGTGAAGCCACGACGGAAAAATTCGCATGTCATTCTGCGGCCGGGCATCGAACGTGGCACATTCCGATGGCAGCTTAGGGCCCCCCGCGCACCAAGCAACCAATACGCGCGAGCAGATCGCTGCGACCAACGAGAATGCTTACGGTATATGTAGCACTGCGCACTTGGCCGTCATGGCCAGTCAGTCGCATCGGCCACTGGGATCCCGGGCGGCGTGCAGGCGACCACAGGGCGACCATACTTGCTCCGTGTTCATTTTTCACCATGTGATCGAGAATTATCATTGAAAAACCGACGTGGCCACTTGGAACGTCGGCGTGTATTTTGGCCGCGACGACCACTGGCCGCACGACCTGGCTGCTCAGTGGGCAGGGGCCCTTATGAGGCCAGTTTGCAGCGATCTGTAAAGTGTCGTGGTAGCACGATCGGAAGCAAGAGCAGTCGACAAGTTATCGGAAGACACCGAAAGAACAAGGTCATAAGGATGTTTTTGGCTGAAAATTAAGAACTGTGTATTCTTCTATGCATCTTGCCGGGCTTTTTGCTTGCCAGAGGCAACCTATTCTTTCGTTTTTCCGACAACTAGCTGTACCCCCGGCGTAACATACGCCGGCTAGCTGGTTCCCGCATACCTGAGCGTAACACTGTATTGGGCCCCGGTTTCCTCTATTGTGTGGTCTGAATATCCCCATCTCTGCTCCCTCTTTGAACCACTGCTGATTTGTGTTATGGAAGTAAATGTTTATTTTCAATGGAGGACGTTTCTCTGTTCTGTTTCACTGTGTGTAGGTTAAGGTAGGATTAGTTTAGGGTGAGTGTATGGCATTTTTAAGGTCCATATAGTACTCAAATAAAAGTAACCTAACCTAGCCTGACCAACAAACCCAACAACGGTTGTGCATGCAGTGATTGTTACTCAACCAACTTTGAAACTTTTCCAAGTCGGCTCTTAAGAGCTAGCTTTATTAATGCAATATGTCGATTGTTATAGGCCACATCTGTTTGTTTGACATTGTCGGTCGCTCGCCCACTTTCATTGTAGTGCATAATAATGATGAATTTGCTTGCCCAACCTAAGCGTATTATATACATATACAGATACAAATTATAACTGCTGCGGAAGACACTGGTCCGATTCTCTGCCGCATAGTGACACGCGATTTTTTTTTCGTTTAGATGGCTACAAACTGGCTTTCACTGCACTCCCTAGAAGATGTAACCGGCTATTTACGTGTAGCAGGACGCAACACGAGCCAACACTCGTGGTGCGCCTTGCAAATACATAGAGCTGCATGAGCGCCCTGCCAACTTCTGCCCAACAGCAGAACCTGGCCGACTGCCAACAGCCGGGTAGCGAGCCGGCCCCAATACTAAACCAGTTGGGACCGGAATGCACCTGTTATCCAGTCACGTGACGTAAAGCCTGAGGCTTATAAATACTGTTGGCGGAACGATTGGGATGCCAGTCGGTGTCGGGAGAAGCAGCTCCAAATGTTGCTCTCTCTGACTCTCGCTAGGGCTGAAGAAGGCTTCTAAACCGGGTTCAGCGCATAATATGCGGTACTTTGTGCTTAGATCCCTAGGTAAGTAGTAAGGAGTTAATTGGTAATTGAGTTATACTTGAAAACCTTTCGTTCACTTCCTTAATAGTTACAAAGCTACGAGCACATGGTACCGCTGAAGCCCAGTGGTGCATGACGCCAAATTAGCATTTTCATCTCTTAAGTTTTAGGACTGTACATACTAAAAGATAAAGACTGTACACTTCACAACCTTTCGTGTTCTTTTTTTTTTTTGCATATTCAGATCGTTTGGAGGTTTTAGGTTGCAGGTACACGATATGAGTGTATTTGGATCAATGTTTCTGGGTTTTTACGGACCTTCAGTTTTTACCGACCTTCGATTTCAAACAGCTTTGAGATAGGGTCCGTACACTCAATGCTACACGGTAGCGCGAGAAACACTACTAGATTTTCGCGAGATGTCCTGGCAATTCTTGCATATATCCGATCGGCTGTTGATTTTATTAATTTTCCTACACAAATTTGCTGAATAGACACAAAGCTGGAGTAACGAATTTATTATCAGGTTACTGAGTACATTAAGCTGCCTAAATGAAATCGACAGTGCGACTGAAAATATGCACGTTTGTTGTTTCGCGTCAACAGACGGCCAGCACCGTTACAAGCTGGCGTCGTAAAACTACGCCACGTTTTGGTTTCAAAGCAACGACGTCACTAAGTGTGGCATCTTGGGCAATCTCGACCGTGTATTCTCTACGACCTGAAATGGCTCTGCTTTTGCTCTGACAGCGTTCCACTGAGTAGACAGACCCAACTATCGAACGTCCCTGGGTTTTCCGATCGGTGTCGTTTGCCCCATTGAGTTAGTAAATTATATGTATAGGACGCCCCTGGTTTGCCCAAAGACTACTATGAGAAGAATTAATAGGAACCTGCTGGCTTGGCCATCCAACCCAGTGACGAATCATCAACCCCATAATGTAATGCCCGACCTCCAAGACCATCAACCCAGGTCGTAAACTCAGCCACTGCCATTGTCACTTCGTCTGCACACAGTTTTCTGAATCCCTGTACCTCGGGAGTATTTAGTGATTTACCTAAATTTTAACCCATCAAGAATTAATACTAGATGAGTGCGATAAGCGAGTGGTGGGCGGGAAGCAATTCCGTAGATTACACACAGCTCCCGAAACTTTTCCTGTACATTTCCCCTTTTTTGCATAATTGGGTTATCGTGATTGGGTATACACGGTTAACAACGTTAGGGTCCGAATTTAAACAACATCATTACAGAAAGCGAACTCACGAAATCACCATATGCAAATAAGCAGCTTTGGAGCGGCGCAATCGGTATGATGGAGGACAAAACGGGACGCACGGATGACGGATGGAGGACAGAACGTTGGTATCGCTGACGAAACTTTACCCGTTCATCCCTAATCCCATTACGATTTGATTCATTTGTAGATGACATGTTGGCTAAACGACATTCAACTCTAATCTTCTGGGGGACGGGTTGTTCAGTGAATTGTGTAAATGGTAAAGTCGTTGCGTCTCGCGGGGACCCGAGAGATATGAACCGGGTCGTATCGGGTCACCGAAGTATCTTTTTTATCCGATTCGTAGTCGGTATCCTTTCAGAAATGGGAATGGACAGTAGCGTGCGCAGAAATCTGAGACGGCGGAGGCAACTTTCAGTGAAAGGGCACTCTGGGGGCATTTTTTTTTTTGCTTGTCACTTTTTTTTTTTTTTTACAATTTTTGGCCTCTTTCTTTGGCTTCCTAGCTTTCATTTTGCCCTTTTTGGGGCTCTAGCCTTTTCTCCTCGCTGCGACCAGCATTTTTCAGTGCAGAAAAGCCAAAAAATGTGTCAGGTTTTTTTTCAAAGGCAGGGGCAATGCATCACCCCCCCCCCTCCCCCTGTGCACGCCCTGTGGAACTCGTGTGGAACCCCTGTGGAACTCCTGAGTGAGTAACTTTTCTTGTAATTGATATCAACTCGTCATATTACCATAAGTGATAGAGCAGCGACGATGAGCCATATTGGCTACAAGGCTAGCATCTAGAGAGATACCTACAAGGGGCACCAGCTCAAACTGGAGATAAAAACAACGGCAATTCTCAGTCAAGGCGGTGCTGTGAGAGCGGTTTTATTAGGCCTAAAAACGTTGTTTTCGCCAATCCCTTAAGAGCGCAGTAATGCAAACCTATTTACGTTGCCTTTTGGACTTAAATGTCAGACTGCCCGAGTGGGGAATCGAACCCACGACCTTTGAAACCAAAGGCCGGAGTCCTACCACTTAGCCATACTGACATTACATTTAAGTCCAAAAAGGCAACGTAAATAGGTTTGCATCCGTATTTATTTAACACTTATCGAGCCCAATTGGCTATCTGTCCTGTTTATAAGCTTAGTTAGTGTATGAAAATTAAGGGTAATGTGCACGTCACAATATATAAAGTGTGACATTTAGGAGCATACTGCACCGCGTTATCAAGCCAAATAGTAAAGCGAAGGCAATAAGTCAATAACAAAATAAAAACCCAATCAGACTTTACAAAATTAGTCAAACACTAGGCTAGCAAAATTTTCAGGATGTTTTTAGCCTAGTAATGAAAAAAAAATGTAAAACAAAGTGTGAACCTAATTTAGACCGTAAGGCTCTGATAAGTGGATTACCAGTGACCTCGTTTGTGCTAAGAAAAATGGAAAATAAGCCAATAGCGAAATCATGCACTATACTACTATAAGGTAGTGCAATAAACCATCTTTATGCACTTATACTTCATTCATGTGACGTGACCTTGATTCGAACCAACGAACTGGTCCATGCCATTTATCAGTTAAAGGTACACTCCGCCTGCCTTATAACAGCCACGCGCCGATCGATGTATACGCATGTCATCATCGCACCGTTTGGTGAGACGTAGTAACACAAGGCCAACTAAGGTCTACTATCTCAGTTGGCATTGGGCTTAGTAGACGAAACAGGATGAATGCAAAAATTGGGTCGGTGGAAACTAGAATGATTTTCGTATTTTAACATCGCAATTTATAATTGTTTAGGTTAGTATTATAATTTTTCTTTGGCTATCTATTGGCATAGATATAATTTACCGCGTTAGTCCTTTAGATTTTTGATTTCATCGTAATTATTAGCAAGCGATTAAAAATTAGAACATGCACACACACAGTTAAAACGTCAAGGTTATTGTAAGCGCGCAAAGGATCATCTAATCGCAGGATGCTAATAAATATAGTTCCCAATATTCAACAGAAAATCTCCTAGACGCCACATTTTAAAACGGATTTTTTTTAGCAAGGGATTGACTAACGGTAAGTGAATAGAACTTTGGTGTGGAGGATCGTGAAAGATGGCGCTGGGAGGAATGTACCTTTAATAAATTTACTTACTTATGACTGTCACCGGAACTCAGTCAACCGAATGTGCTTGGTCATAGGCAATGGCAAGGGAATATAAATGAATATTCACCCATAACGCTCAACGACCGATAAATAAATAGACATAAATTGCTGCAATGGAGTCCAGGAGTCGGTCGAACAGGACCCTGGTCACGAATGTGACCCTAATAACGGGTTTAGTGAGTTATCTTTACGCCAGTTGACAAGTGGTCATATCAGTAAAGGCGTTATGGCGGTAATCTGGGGATGGCCTGGTTCGCTGGTTCAAATCCGGGTCATGTCAATTGAATGAAACGTTGACGTGCATAAAGGTGGCTTACTGTTGGTGGCTTAATTGGCGGAGCGAGCATAGCGAGCATAACATAGCCTATAACGGACACCAAATTGCAAAATGTTGGTTGGTTGGGTGGTTGCACTTTTGTAGTCTGGGTGGAGCCCAAACGAAATGTCGGATTGGAATAAAATTTGGTTTATCGCTTGAAACCCCTAAAAGTATTACTGAGCTAGAATATGCCGTAAATTGACCAACTATTATGGAAAAAATTACAGTTTTAAATTTATTTCTAACACTCACCATGTAAATTTGGAATCCTGAAATCTTGAATAGCACAATAGTGTTAAGCAACAAAAGGATCCACATCGAGCTAAAAGCATAAAATTTGAAACAAAATTCATTCTTAGTAGTAAAAATCAAACCAACCATGGAACCTCCATGAAATGGTTTCCAATGGCCCTCTCCTTGAGGTTTGCTCAACAAATTCTTGTAGATCGAGCTAAAAGCATGAAATTTGGCGCACTAGTCAAGTCATTCTTAGCAGTACAAATCGAACCAGTCATGGGACTCTCCATACAATAACCCAAGGGGCCCCAGCCTTCCTCCCCCACGGTTCCCCTGAAGCTTGACCAACAAATTCTAGAAAGCGAGCTAAAAGCATGAAATTTGGTCACAACTCATTCTTAGCAGCACAAATTGAATCAGTCATGGAAACCCCATGGAATAACCCCAAGGGACCGCAGCGCCTCCTGTTGCCTTCCCTGAGGCTTGCTCAACAAATTCTTGCAGCTCGAGCTAGAGGCGTGAAATCTGGCACACAAGTCATTCTTAACAGTACAACTCGGAACCAGTCATGGAATCCCCATGAAATACCCCCAAAGAGCTCCTCGCCCCCCTGTGCCCCCTCCCTGAGGTTTGCCCCAACAAATTCTTCCACACAGTCGAGCAAAAAGCATTAAGTTTCGTATACAGGTCATTATTAGCAGTACAAATCGAACCAGCCATAGAAACCACATGCAGGAATCCCCTCCCCATTAAAATCTCACAGAGCCCCTCCTTCTTCTCCCCAATACTTGACCAACAAATGCTTGCCGATCGAGCTAAAAGTATGAAATTTTGTACACAAGTCACACAGTGAGTCCCGTGTCCCCCCCCCCTGCCTTTGCACCGTCCCTGAGGCTTAACCAAAAATTCCTGTAGATTGATCTAAAAGCATGTAATTTGGTACAAAAGTTATTCTTAGCAGCATAAATGAAATTACCCATGGAACCCCCAAGAAATACCCCCAAGGGCTTCCAGCACCTCCCCGCCCCCCAACAAATTCTTGCAATCGAGGTAAAAAGGAAATTTATTACCCTGCTCATTCTTAGTCGTACATATTGAACCAGCCATGCAACTTCCTAGAGGCTGCTTGATATTTCAATCTGCTCCACCTGTAATATGCTCAAAGACTGTTTCCTAGTGTACGCATGGACTTGTATACTATCAACTACGTGTATTTAGTAGCTCTCTCCTGCTCCATGGTGTATGATTTTCGCTGATGGCTTATTTTCCTTTGCTTTTTTGTGGCGATTTATGTGTATTTAATTCTCCTTTCCCCTAATGCAGGACCCCTGTTGGGGTACTACTGCTTAATCTCGTGTCATTTAGGCCATCACTGGTTTTAATTCAACCCTTTGGCTGCAATGTTAGTTTTGTCGCTATGGGGCATTACAGCTGATCACTAAGCAACATTGCAAAAAAGTTTTCGTATACCTTAATTGTACAGACAAATGTGGTACTACATGCAAAATATGGTTCGGGTAGTCCTTGTGGTTTTCGCACGATACGCGGTCTAATTTTGTGTTGGAGTGTGATCATAGGTGGAGCTCTGCTTCAAAGAGGCAACATAATTACATAGGTAAATGTAAGCTAACTTTTTCTTTCTTACTACATCAAAATTTGTAATGAACTTGAGGTTTAAGTGGATTGTGCTATTCTGAATTGCTGACAGAAGTTTTGTTTATGAATTTAGTTGTTAAGCTTAAATTCTGCGTCCCGGGCGTACGTTTTTTTCCTGGCTATGGCCTTGATGGGGAAAGCAGTAGTTCTTTGCTTCGTGTTGTTGTTGCCGTGCTATGTAATGGGGCAGAAAACCTGTTGCGGTACTTTACTTTACATTATTTTCCAGAGCTTCCTGCAGTTTGTACAAGCCTACAAATCCATTCGCTCTAATTTAAAACTATACCTAACCTACTTAATACCTAATCCGAACAAACAACACAATCTGTACCACCTGCTCAACCTGTATAACCTTAACTGGCCACACACTTCAAAATGAAACCAAAGGAAGCATGGGGAACAAGGGAGGGGGAACGAACAAGAAATGGTGCACTAGATGCCGGGTTGCCTTACAAAGGCCAATAACGTCCTGTGCAGCGAACGAACACCATCCACAGAATGCGGAGTGACACTAAGGGCCGTGATCTGAGGGTCAACCCCGTCAACATGAACAAACTGCCACTGCGCCACCCAGCGAGGGCGAAGAGGAAGTGATGCACAGACCCTTTGTCACCACCACATTCACAAACCGGCGACAGCACCCACTCAAGCCGGACCAGGTGAGCCTAATATGGGACATGCCCAGTGCATAACCTGGAGATCACACCTGCCTCTTTACGGGAGAGGCTGTTGATGTTTCTGGGACAGTGGATGGGCGTAACCCAAACGAACTGTGGCCAACCAACCCAGAAGACCACTCAGCTGCCCATTCTCTCACGAAAATCCCCCTGACAATTGGGCAGATCTCTTGAGCCCAAAACGAAAGTAATCCTACTAGCACCCTCATTGGGTCCCCATCTGGCGAGGCCATTCCAAAGCATCTGGCAAGGCCCTTGACCCAACTGATCTAGCTAGCCGACCACACTGGCCGAGAGTGAAGAGCATCCACCCGATTTCGAAGGCTATCAGGTGAGTAAACTGTAAAGACTGAAAAAACTGGCGTAGGAACCCCACACCCACTAGCGAGTCAGACAAAACACAAAACTCAGGCAGGCACAGATCGAATCCTAAGTTCAGAGCCAAGGACATGGAGACCAGCTCACCAATAAAAACAGACAGGAGATGGCTGAGTGAGTAGTGGTACTCCAAGCACAGGCTAGAACTACACACCCCCACGTCTCCTTTGTGATCAACTCTGCTGAAAGATGTGTCACAGTAGATCAGATGACATGCCTGCCCCAGTGCACCGGGGCCCCCCTATCCGTTAGAGCTGCCGCAGCAGATGGGCACCAGAGCCAAGGGCTGACCAACATGAGACTCAAGAAACCAATTAATCTCTTATGCTGGAAGAGAGAAGCCCGAACACCTCGAGCACCAGCAAGTCACGGGCACCTTGCGACAAAGCCATATAGTCCGAGAGAATGGTTAAAGTGTCAGACTGGCCCCTGGCAAGCACACATTGGCATATCCTAGTCAAAATCTCTCTTGCATGGAGATGAACAGGGAATTCCCCTGTCTTGATGTGCAAGGCAAGAACAGGCGTAGGGCAGACCCCCCGAAACAACACGAAGACCAGCGTCCAGAGCTCCCTGGATGTTCCCAATGGCCTGCCTAGAGCTGACCAACACAGAGATGTGATAATCAGTACAGGAATGCAAGTACACCCTTTAAAAGGACACTATACTACCATGCTTAGCATTGGACTTATTTCCAGCCAACAACTTCAAGGTGTTTATCCTAGCAGTGATTTGTTTTTAACCGCTATCACATCATGTGTCCACTGTAGCTGGGAGTCCGACAAAAATCCGAGGTAATGGATCTTAGTCTTTGACTTGACACGAACTCCGTTGACCACAAGTGACTCTCTCCTAGGCTTGCCCATGACTGAGATCATTAGCTCCATTTCAGCACTTGATAACTGAAGGCCAGAGCCTGCTGACCTCTGCCCATAGCCAGCTCCAGGGTGGCAAGAACTGCTGCAAGATCACTCACAGCATGTTGACCGTTGAGCTCGTTTCAACAAAGACCGCATTAATCGCCATGATGAAGAGAGCCGGGCTCAAACAGCTGCCCTGTGGGAGGCCCCTATCGGTGGACCGTACACCCGACCAGGCACCCCTGACCCTGGTGGCAAAACATCGTTTAGCCAGCAAGGCCAAGATAGCCACCTTCAGCTTCCTACTGACACCCATACCACCAAGGGAACACTCCACCCACAAAATATCAACCATATCGTAAGCGGCTTTAATGTCTAAGAAGACGGCGGCTACAAAACAACCGTTGATCCATGCCTTTGGGATATCGGACTCAAGATACAGCACAGCATCCTGAGCACCCCGATTCTTCCGGAAGCCAAACTGCGCACTGAACAGTCTACCAGAGCCTTCAACCTTCAAAACCAAACCGTTTACAAGGATACTCTCGTAAACCTTGCGCACAGAAGAAAGAAGTACAATAGACCTATAGCTCATAACAGCAGTGTGGATCTTGCCCCCGCCAAGAACCGAGGTCAGAACCAAGAAAAACAAGGAGCTTGGCACAGGGGCACCATTCAAGCAACTCTGGAGTAAAACCAAGAGGGCCTTGCATTCCCCTCTACCCCCAGCGCAAGAGTCTGCAAAGTCTTCATAAGTGACCCTATCAATCCCAGCAGCACTGCCAAGCTGGCAAGATCCTAAAGTGGCGATAAACTCACCCATGACAAGGGGCAGGTCATGCTCATCGGCCTCATCTAGAACGGCCAAAAGAGCAGGGGGCACTTTTAGGGGAGCCGTACTCCTCCGCAAAATTAATGTTGAATGCTTCAGCCATACCTGGCCCACAGAAGACCTCCCCGGCCTTATCAAAAACCCAAGCAACCATGAAGTAGGTGTCCTGGGATGAACCAAGGCACAAACCCACAAGATAGGCAGACCCTGGGACGCCTACTCACAAAGTCTGGCCCCAAACTGTGTCTTAATAATAATAATAAAATGTTTACCACATCCGTGGAAGGGTGACAGAAGGGGTGGACCCACTAACACTGTTCCTTCAAAGCGTTAAAAAAAAAACTTTTACTGGAGTGAATAAATCAGGCGCTTCAAAAACCTGTCAAGGTGTTTCTTGCAGATGAGTCGGCAAAACCCAGATAGGGCAGCAGAACTCAGTCTCCTCGCTAAGACTGTTCCAGATAGGGACAACCCAGACTGAGAAAAAGTTCCAACGACAGTCCAAATGTGTAATGGGGAAAGCCAGCTTCCAATTATGTCCTCGGGTCCACATCAATCGGGGTGCAGGATCCAAAAAGGGGAGGTCAACCTTAATAAGTCCTCTAAGGATCTTGTATACTAAAATTAGATCGAACTTCAACCTACGAAGTTCCAACAGCTCCAGGCCTGATTTTTTCAGGCGCTCACCATACTCCCAGTTCCTGAATCCTGGCAGGCTTTTTTTAAACCTGCACTGAGTTTTCTCGATGAGATCAATGTCTCCAACCAAGAAAGGGTACCAAACCGGGGTGTGTATTCAAGGATAGCCCGCACGGAAACCTTGAATACCCATACCTTAGTTAGGACATCACCAGAAATAAAACAGCGATGTACAATGGCCGATCTAGAATATGTAGATGCACAGATTTTCCTGCAATGGAGGGATGATTTAAGATTGATAGAAAACCAAATACCAAGATCACACACTTCAGAAGATGAGGAAAGTGGTATCTGGTCAAGAAAATACTGATTACATTTATTTTTATTTCCAACATGGAAAATGCAGCAATTCTGAGCTGAAAGTGGGAGTTGCCATATCCGGGACCATTCCGCAACATGGAGGATCTGGGATTCCAGGACAAGGGAGCAACCCGTGGAGAGCAACTCAGTTCCAATCTTCAAATCATCAGCGAATTTAAACCCACAACATTTAAACAATCGTCATTTGGAAACTGCAGGTCGTTGATGTAAATTAAAAAAAAGTAGAGGTCCCAAGACAGACGCCTGAGGGACACCACAAGGTACCCGTACCCAGGAATAAACTGAATTCTCAACAATCACCCTCTGAGTGCGGGTAGCCAAAAACGCAGCAAGTCAAGACTTAAGATCCCCAATAATACCATAGCCATTCATCTTAAGGAGCAACTTACGATGTATGACCTGGTGGAGAATAAACAACTACGATGTATGGTGTCTTCTCCCGACGAAGAATAAACCTTAATTCTTGAGTCAACGTAATCGAGACCCGCAATACCAATAAAACCCCTCAACATGGGAGCAACACCAGCTGAAAGTCTGGTGTCAATTAGCCCTAAAACTTCAACGTTAGATCCCAAAACATCTAAATCCTCTCCCTTATTCCTCACTCCCCGTACGTTCTATGAACAGACAGTGAACAGGAGAATAGGTTAAATTAGGAGACTAGTTCAACCAGTTATAGGGACACCTGGACCCTTAACAATTCATTGTCCCCCTCCAGCGTGCTAGAATTACTAAGTTACTAACACTACCATCCAATTCACCATCATGAAACAACTCCTCACTGGACATAACAACGTCACAATCACCACCCTAGATTGAAACTTTGCAGCACGACCAACTGCTGGACTAATCCTGAAGAGACAACGTCACCAAAGCTGTACTGAACTGGACTCTCAGAGACCACGCCGTCAAGCACCACACAATCTGGGATCACTTTATCAGGGGCACACACGGACTGGCACAAATAGATTCTGACAAGCACAGATCTCCATCACTAGCACTGACAAAAAGCATGTAATCTTGGTCCGCTGGAAGAGACAGGAACCGATTCTGGTCTACAGCTGCATGCTTCATGAGTGGCGGTGAACTTGCCATGCCTGAGCCTTGTGCTATCTCGACCTATGCGGCAGCATCCATTTACTAGTTGAAGTGCTGGGGCACCATCATGACGATCATCAGCCCCGGGAACAGAAATGCTCCTAGGTGGTGCCAAATGGCTGCACAATGAATCACACAGCATACCTTACATAACTTGCAGAAGACTGAGGGGCAAAAGTGTCGAACGTGTCCATGCAGGCCACACTTTAGGCAACATGGTGGCCTGTCTAATACCGCCAACAACCCTGCAATGCCAAGCACACCGACCACGTCTGGAATGTCATCAATCAACATCGAATCCTTGAGTTTCAAAACGCCACACCGGACCCCAGGAACTACGGTGTGTAATTCAAGCTGAAGATCAACCACTTCCCCATACCTGGACAACGCCCTCACAATCTCAATGTCCGGCATGTAGAGTGGCAACCAGTGTAATTTAATCTTCAGTGCACGATCGTGCACATCGAATAGTATACTCATGTTCTTCATCTTCACTGTTGTAAACCAAACAAAGGTGCTGTTCATGACTGTTGTTTTGTATTATAGCAAAATGCTAACGCTGCCCTAAAAATAGTACGAAGACTGAATGGTAACTGAATTTAAATTTTGTGTAACCTCCAAACAAGCAAAAGGTGTGTCACATGGTTAAACCAATGAGTTGGAGGCATGGAGTATGCACAGAATCCATCGTAACCTCATCATTATGGAAGGCCTGTTGAGATAAATGAATTTTGACAATCAGGATTGCTCCAATGGAGTCTGGCCAATCTGGACTGGTCCAACGAACTTCCCATTTTCGAAAAGCTGCCATCTCTATTACTTGCAAGGAAACATGTAAGAGATTTGTTAAATAACACTGTCTGGAACCATTATGTGCCTTGGTGAGTTGAACAGCAATATTAACTTGGTGGGCTCATATTCAATCTTCAAACTTCCTTCGTCAATCTTTCCCTTACATGATGACAGGCAATGTCTACTTGCTTTGTCCTGGAGTTTTCTACATAGCTGACTGTGTCTGAACGTGTGGTTTGTAAAGCTGTTGACAACAGGACTAGTGATTTCTGTCAAAATTCTCGTTCCCTTGAGTAACTCTCTTGTTCAAAGGTATTCTTGGGCCCCTTGCGAAATCAATGTATATTCGAGTTCCATAACTGATTAAGATATGGAATGCTACAGTTTAGCTTTGCACAGAAATGGAATACCTTCGTGTGTTGCTAAGATGCCAGTTGTCGATCTTGTACTAGTGTGATCACTGGCTTGACTTGCATCTGCGTAGATTTTTAGTCCTGATAAGTCTGGTTGATAAGTAGACATGAGAACAAACACTTATAGGGAACTAAGGAACATAGTGTAGTATTGTCCATCTTCCATCGTTGGTGCTGATGCTCTTTGGGCTACGTAATTTACAGCAATGGCTTACGTCTGGCCTTCACCCATTTACCTTATATGAAAGCACAGCTAGTTATTGGAGTGGGATATTTTCTAGCCATTCTTGCTCTACAGTGGTGCCTGTCCCATGAGGAACTACAGGAGTGATCAGTGGGCTGCAGTCTTCCACTCGAATATCTTAAATAACACTGTCTGGAACCATTATGTGCTACTGCCATGTCAGTGAAACCAAGTTTTGATGTGGACTTCAAGAATTTTATTTTATAATCCGGTAAAGATGGAAAATAGAACTCTGTGTGGAAAAAAAAATTCCAAACCAAGGCACCAAACGGCTTCATTGAAAAGAGGAATGCCCATCCCACCTACAGCGTTTGTGAGTATTTTGGCTACTAATCAGGTGTCAGAAAACGAACAAGGGAATACGTGTATCCAAGGATAGGGAATTAAAAACTCTACTGCAATTTTGGACATTAGGGAAAAGGTAGAAAGTGATGAATGTTTTCAGGGTAACAAACAAGGTCACCATGAATTTATTTGTGATGACTACGAACTGTTAGAAGAAAAACCCGGTTAGAACCATAAACTGTTTCCTTAACTGTTAGAAGAACATGAAGCTGAGGAGGAAACAGAATTTAGACGTAAAATGGTCTGAACTTTGAGCAAAGTCCCTCCCTACCTGATTTGTCCATCCACATTGAGGGTGCTTTGGAAATAAACATTTTAGGAGCGAAATGCAAACACGGGTTGATCTTAAATATAAGGATTTCCAAAATTGGGGCAGATTCATGCCTAATACCTGCTGAGTTTAAAACCAAATTGTTTGAAAAGTAAACTAGCTGTTTAAATATGAGGGGAAACATACAGGCATCTGACTGTAGGCACAATGTGCAACCACAATTGGTATCAAAACCAAATACGAAAGCACAGACAGTTCGGCAATCGACTCCATCTGTCACTAACAAAAAAAGGGAAAATGTTCTTGAAGGTGGACTGACATGGCCATCTCCTCATTGATGCTATGACCCTGGTTTATGAAACACCAGGCAAATGTAGGCAAATTTTGTGTGGGGATGGACCCAGTTTGAGGCAGCAAACTGGAAGGGACGCTGGTCTGGATTCCAGGCTATGTATGGGGCATGTTCAGCTGCGTGTGCACCTCTCTTGGCTTGGATGGTGTAAGTCCTCAGCTTGGATTTGCGGTATGAGTGATGAAACTTCCCCCACTTTTTGTTTTCGTGACCCTTCTGGGCAGCGCATTATCGTTGACCACTGTGAATAGGGATGTGCATTTGTACAATGTCATTGGATGCCCCCTCATTTGAAGTCAACGTGGCACTCACCTAGGGTAGTATTGGATTTTTGCATGGCCACAGTCCGTTTCACCAGGTTACTCGCCCGTCATTGTTGCCTCTGGTTGATGTTATGGTGTTAGTGCGAGATTTGGATACGGTGGTTCTCAGGCTGTTAGTTTTAGGTTAGGTTAAATTAGTTAAGTAGTCTAGTTTGAGTAAATCATTTTTGGAATCCTTATGCTCAATAAAGTCAAAGTCAAGTTTATTTCGAGATGCACATTCGGCCATCGTTGCATGCTTATCGCATTGGTAAACCGTTGTTTCCTAGGTAAGTGAACAACCAACTGTTCGATTTTGTTGAATGCTGGCTGGCAAGTAAACAACTTTGTCAGGGAATGGGGGGGGGGGGGGAGAGAAAGGAGGCGCCTCGTTAACAGTTGTCTCGTACGAAGTGCTCAGTGCTAATTTCACTACCATCATTACGATTTCAATAAATAAGAAATATTTATTAGGCTCTGAAAAGAATAAAAGAACGTAAAAATCTCCCTTGCAAATTTTATCAGGCAACACGATGCGCTCAAGTGAAGACTAAAGATGCGGTTCTGGCGCAAAGCAAGATCGATCTCTTTGAGAGCTCCTTTGCCCATCAAGTAGGGACTAGAGAGAGGACGGGGACTTGCTCGAGAGGGAGAAGTAGGAGGACAGCAAGTTAGCGAATATTCCGGGGAGGGGAGAAGAGGGGTGGAAGTAGACCCCTCAGCCGATCCCTTTTAAGTTATTCGACTGGCTAATGAAAATATTCGGCCAATTTTTGGCTAGCTGATCTCAGCCGACTATTATTTCGGCCGCTATCGGCTTGAGACAATTTCGGCGGCTATCGGCTTAGCCTACACGAATTTTGGCATTTCCTACATTAAAATGAGAGCAATATAAAATTTCTTTAAGCTAAAGCGTTTGTTACGCATGTAAGTTTTAGTTTTATGCCACATTAAGTCTTGAGTACGTAAACACAATTTTTAACACAACAAATGAAATATGCTGTAAATTATAGGTTATATTGGTAAGGAAATAAATTCAAATGACACCATTAAATGTAACGTTAAAATTAAACACATTTTTTAGTTTTCTGCAAACTTGAGTTAACTTGATTATATAATCTGCATTATTAAAAACGTACCATGTTCCTGTGCGCATAGCGACTCCTCTTGAACTAAAGCACCTACAAAGATGAGACAAGTGCCTATATAAAAGATAATTAAATTACGCTTCGGATTACCTATTTTCCTTGCAGCAATTTGATTTTTTTGACCCTCAAATATGTGGAAATGCCTCTAAAAATTTCTCATGATGTCAAACTTCGATCAGGCAAACTTGGTTGGTAAAAGAAAAACCTAAAGAGACGACATGGCTAGCCTAACAAAAATGCGGCGAATATGCGGCTGACGTATTTCCGGCACGATTTCGGCTATCGGCGGCGGCTGAGGGGTCTAGGTGGAAGGGGGAGAGGCCTGGAGTACCATTAACACTTATGTCAGAATGAAGAAATAAAGAACCAACAAGGTGCACATGTAACAACAGTAAAAATGCGACGTTTTGGGTCAAACTAGGACCCGTTATCAAGCAAAAATTATTTTAGCCAACGGAGCTAAAGTCAATACATTAAAAAAACGACACTTTGGGTGTAGCCCGCAAATCAACAACAAAAGCACAAGTAAAAACATTATCGGCTAGCTAAAAGGTTTGTCATCGTTGATGAGAGATAAGTTTCAAAATTATCTGTGAAACCTAGGGGCTAAAGGTTGACGGCCTTAAAACTGCCGCTGATATGATAGAATTGTGCATTTATTTTAGAAATGCGGACGTAGAGAGTAAAGTTCAATTGTTTCCCAGTTGATGCCAACAATAACAGCTGTATCGTGCGCATGACTGTTGTTGCGTGCCTGACTGCCTCGTAAACCATGATTGTTGACTGTGCACAACATTGTTACTTCCCCTGTTACTTTGGGACCTTAGGGCTTCGGGCAGATGACCAGGAGTGGTTAACGCTCGTTAAACCCTTTAAACCCTTTTTATTTTTTTTTTTTACTTAAAACGCACTTTTTGTAACCAGTAAGCCAATAAATAAACAAAATTGTGCAAGAATTACTTGATTCAATTTTAACCACTCCGTAATGTGCTCCCATTTATTTTTGAAGAAGACATGAAATAATTATCACTGATAATAATAATTATTATTACTAATAATGATTATTATTTCACTAAGAGCTGCTTCAAGTGGATGAAGTGTTCTTTGAACTTTTCGATGCTTGTTTTTTATTACACTGAATGTTTGCTTTCCTATATTACTTGGTTTTATGTCATTCAAACACAGGTAAATATTGCAAACACGATTTATTTTCGTATGAAGCCCCAAAAACATGAAGAGGAAAAGTCCTACAAATTAAACCCAACCCACCATGTACGCACGGGTCCTGCTAATTGTTTTAAAATGCATGTGAGTCGGTACTGCTTTCGCATAATTATTTTGCGTTTTGGTGCATGTCTTTTAAGCGATCATTCCACATGATAAGGTGTAGAGATCTAAAAAACACTGTGGCGGAAACGGAAATACGCTCTCATTGTTTTACACATAAATGAACCTTTTGGAAGGCCAAGTGTGAAATATTCTTTTCTTTTCCTATGAAAATGACTTGCCAAATTTATATTCACAAGAGAATGCGTTGGTTGATCATTCAACCTAGTTCGTGAACCTTGTATTCTTAAAATTTAATAATCAATAATTATTCACGTCGATATGCGACGCCGCTGGTCCATTGCGGGAAGCGTCATGCTCGAATTCTAGTTTCTGTTTCGAACTGGAACGATTTTCATCCTCGTGAGTGACGTCATCGGATTGCGAGCGCTCGTCGTTGACCGTTGCGGGATGTGGCGCCAGCTGGTGAGAATGAGGAGCAAACAACGTGCCTGGTCGAAATCTGAAACGTCGATTATGGCCGGGAGCTGCGAATGAAAACAACTAGTGTTGTATCAAATAGAGGCACAGAAGGTCGGGATAGATGGGGTTCGTGACAAGAGAGTATTCCACCTCACCCCCACCCGGAAGTGAATAAAAATGTAAAAAAAAAAAAATAAATAAATGCGGGGATTAATGTGGGTAAAAAATTCGCATAATTCTGACTTAAGAACGTTCGAAGGCATTAAGAAGCTGCCCCGTCCCCCGGACCCTGTAGCTGGATTTCTCGGCCCTCATTTTAAATCCAATTTTCTTTGCCCTCCCATCTTCCCGCACCTTCCTCAAAACAAAATCTCTAGATGCGTAATTATCTGATACCAAAGCGTCCAAAATAAAAGGCCGTTTTACAGTTGCCTTCCACAACGCTCAGAAAACATCAACCCGACAAGCCTTGCTGCGCATCGTTATCTGCTGGCAGAGTGTGGAAACCTAGTCTTTTGTATAAATTTGCTGCTTAGCGTCAAGAGATGGCGCCACCTATCAAAACTTCCCGTCATGCCTTCCGTACTTTAAAATAATTTAATTGTTGTTTCTGGTGTAGCCGAGATGGCCTATGATTCAGGGGGCTTTTATTACACCTGGAACGGTTAAAGCTGGGGAGACTCTAACGTTACCTTCAAAGATCCAACAGACGTTACACAAAGCACTAAGAAAGAATTACAGATTTATACTTGCACGTTATTTTAACCTCTTGCCCACATTACCTATAGGGCAGTGACACGACGTAGTATTATTGTGTGTAACTCTATGGTGGAGCCAGTAACTTGGTTAGCTGCAAGGAGCACTGGAGAGCGAAAAGAAGGTCGTCTTACTGAAGCCAATGCTATTAGACTGGATTTCTTAACCCTATAACGCGCGATTTTTGTTGGTGGAGAAAACAACGTTCTTTTAAGCCTAAGAAATCCGCTCTCAAAGCACTGTCTTGACTAGAAGTGCCATTGTTTTCCGTTACATTTTAATCTAGTGCACCTTGTAGCTATTACCTCCAAATGGTGTCTCGTAGCCAATATGTCGTCACATGACGCTGCTCTATACCAAACGTTTTTATTTTTTATTTTTTTTATTATTATTATATTCAACGTTCACTTGGTTTGAAGGTGAGGGTGCAGATTACTCGTTTTGCTCATGGCACCAGGGGACACCTCACAAAGGTCGTTATGGGCAGAGGAACTGACTTATATTTTACCTCTTCTTGTAACTGTCTCAGTGTTCGTGCTCCTGGATTGAAGAAGTTATGCTGGGCGTTGTGTAAAGACAAACAAAACAAAAAAAAAAAAAACTTGTTTGACAGAAACTGCTCGCATGTCTGGAGCTTCTGGTCTTTTTCCGTTTGGTGAACATTTTGATGCTTTCAATAATTCGCTGGCAACGTTTGAAATATGAAAAGTGATTTAATTTCCGTTGCGGTTTAATTTTTATGTGTTAACCTCATCTATGTGTAGAGCAGAGAAGCCAAATGTCTGCAATATCAACACATCCCGACGTTTCGAGCTGTCTCCAGCTCATTATCAAGGGAAGAAAACATACGCATAAATTACATGAAGGTACAAACACGCAGCACAATGCAGTCAAAACCGCAATCGAACAAAGTAAAAGAAGAATTTAAAATTTAAAAAGCAGGAAAAGGAGAATGACCTTTTTGTGCTGCAAAGAAGTCACTCTCCTCTTTCTGCTTGTTAAATTGTAAATTTTAAATTCTTCTTTACTTTGTTTGAATTGCGGTTTTGACTTATAGTGTCCGCGGCCCATCTTGAGTTCGCCCCAGAATGAACACAAATAATCGATTGTACGTGTTTAGTCGCAGAGTGCCTTGTTGATATCCAAAGTAGTTACAAAAACAATGGCGGCCGTTGGTTAAAGCCGCCCCCTTCAGGAAGACGTAGCCGTTCACAAAATAAGTGCAGGACTCAAGATAAGCCGCGGACACTAAGTTTTAACTGCATTCTGCTGCCTGTTTGTACCTTCGTTCAATTTTAAGCGTATGTTTTCTTCCCTTGATAATGAGTTTGGGTCACCTCGAAACGTCGGGTATAGTGTTGATATTGAGCACTTTCGGTTTCTCTTCTCTACACACTCAGTTTCAGTGCTTACAGTTTCCTCAACCTTATCTATACGCACAAATAATCACTAATCCAAAAATTAAATTGCTAATAAAGATGTATCCGTGCGGCGTTCTTGTCCTCGCAGTGCCAAATCAATTTGTGAAATGGTTGTCCCTTTTCCCTTACAATGTAACTGCAATTTGCAGTGAGGTCATTACTGTAAGGCTGTATGCATCGAGTGCGGTCCTTTTCCTAGTTTCGTGCAGTGTGGTAGATGCATCCAAGCAGTTCTGCTAGAAAGAGAACCTGTCGCCTCTTCGGAGTTAGGAATAACATTGTACTTTATGCGTTGGAACCTAAACTGCCAACCACTA
This sequence comes from Lithobius niger, assembly GCA_023313725.1. Lineage (NCBI taxonomy): Eukaryota > Metazoa > Arthropoda > Chilopoda > Lithobiomorpha > Lithobiidae > Lithobius > Lithobius niger. The sequence goes on from JAHWFP010254341.1 coordinate 25,231, forward strand.
CAGGGTCTTTTTCGCGTAGCGCTGAAGCGCTTCGAGGACGAAAGGCACGGGGTGCTAGCTTGGCTATACAGAAACAAGATGGCTGCTTCCGACCCATAAAAAAAACTTGATCATCTATTGCAAACACGCCCTTGATTTTATATAGTTATGGTGGATTTAACTGAACCCAGAAAGCTGCAAACTGGCAAAGTAAGTGAAGGAGAATTGCAACCAAATGACAGGCTGCAACATCTATAGCCATTTACCGCTATCTAGTTCTGTGTAGCCCTTACTTTCAACGCGCAAAGGACCACACAAACAAATTTCTTTTTATGAAATAAACAAACCACGTGCCTCCTTAATTAGTGAGTGTAAAGTTGGTGCGTCTACGTCCACCAGGGAGCAAGCGGTAAAGATAAGCCTAACAACATCACGGGGCGCTTTTTTCCAGCTATCGACCGTTTTAAAACTTGAACCGCTAGATGAGCGGCACCCATGACAGTGTCGGATATCGTTAACCATGACTGCTCGCTCCCTGGTGCACGCACGTGGCGCCCAACTTTACACTCAGTCATTAATGGGGCACGTAGCTTGTTTGTTGTGTAAAAAGAAATTTCTTTGCGCATTCCTTCGCTTGTTGAAATCAATTGCTACATAGAACTAAATAATGGTAGACGGCGCTAGATGCTGCAGCTTCTTGGTGAATAGGTACCTTTAAGATACAGCTGTACAATTCTATTTGTTAATTTCGATTGCAAATAAAACATTGACACGATAAAGTTATGTCGGTGATTTGTACGATTATAGTTGGCTGGCGTTGGCAGCGGCCGTTATAATTTTTTTTTCCAAGCCGGTTGGTAGCGTGTGTGTGAAGCCAGTGCTCCGTTTCTTTTGGTCTTTTAGGGTTAGTGACGTATGCATGACGTAGTTATTTAGCAAACTGCTGCAGCAGGTGCAGCACTTGCAGCAATGGAAGCTATTGTAATGGAAGCTATTTGTAATGGAAGCTATTTGTTTTTTATATAAAAAATTAAGAGAAATTGTTTTACTGAATATAGCTGTAGTATACGTACGTGCTTCCCGTGACAAACTAAATAAATAGACACACATCGCGGTATAAATAATAGAAAGGTAAATTGGAAAAGCCATCAGCGAAAATCATTTACTTGAAAATAACAAAGTGCAGCAAGCCACCATTACCCACTTACGTTTCATTCAAGTGACGTGACCCGGATTCAAAACGATGAACCACTTGACCACTGGTATAAAGATAACTCATGAACCCGTTATTTCATTCACTACGTTATTTTCTACTGTAAGACTTTCGCTTATAGACACTAAATAAGTAAAAAAAATTAAAAATATTTCTTTATATTCGAATAGGAAACGTCCAAGCGACTTTTTTTTTTTTTTTTGTAGCTGAAGCTTGGACCGGGAATGGATACTTGTACATGGCTTCCTTCAACCCGAATGTTTACAAAGTGGTAACAATGATTTGATTACAATTGATTACAGCAAAAAAAAAAAAAAAAAAACTATGCACTGCATAGACAGTGGTTCCCATCGAATCCTAAATAAAGATAGTTACAAAAATAACTCATGCTTTGATTAACGTTGTGTACAATACATGCCAAATTATAATTTATTTGCCACTCAAGTTTTAGTTAGTGTCCCTCGAAGAATGATTTCTACCAAAAATTTAAAATTAAATCGTTAATTGTCTTCGTAACCATAGTGGCTGTCGTGGTGTCTAAACTTTATCACGTTTCCTCTAGTAGCAGAAGAAAAACTGATGGACTACATGTATATTATGTTCAGAATATATGCATGGTGAATCGGTGGAAAGCATTGAGAAATCAAAGGACGTCCTCTTTTTGTCATGTGTCATGTTCTTAACCCATGCAATGCATTTTGGTCATTTTTGGAAGTGGACGTCTACCAGTGCCCAAAGGACGTTGAATTCTGTGATTAATGGTTAGTTATCCATTAATCACAGATGAATTAACCAGTTCTGTCCATTTTGACCTGGAAGAATAATTCATCCGATGAGTAGGCCTAAAACCACTGATTAAAAAGGGTTAAAGGGTTTAACGAGCGTTAACCACTCCTGGTCATCTGCCCGAAGCCCTAAGGCCCTATGTCTGCAACAGCTAGAACCACTGGTAGTATAATGCAACAATGGAATCCTTCCCTGTATTGCTACATGTAGAACGGAGCTATAACAACATATGGCTTTATATCTCGGGCTCCCGTGTTCATTTGA
>JAHWFP010254357.1:0-15368 GCA_023313725.1 Lithobius niger
ATAGTTCGAAGGTTAAATGAAAACTAGAACATTGCTACTTTCGATAGCAATGTTCAAGTTTTCATTTAACGTCCGAAGTATTATTCGGTGCAATTAAGTTGGCGAATGTTTTGGTGTGTTGATATCACTCCTTTGAAGGGCCGAACAATTCGGAACTTGGCCTTTTAACCAGTTTTGGTTTTTGGTATGATATCACTCCTTTTTTTTTTAATTGTGTATTGACTCAACTCCACTACCGTGCAGATGTGTAATAAAGTGCCACGTCAACAAGAAACTAGTTTTCAACAATTTGCTACCACCTTTTGCCTATAGGCCGAACCATTCTCAACTTAGTCACCTCTTTATAGGTTTTTGGTTTGGTTTTAATTTTGTTGTAATTTCTTTTATGTAGTTAGTTTTGGTGTGTTGATATCACTCCTTCGAAAGGGCACTACTCTCAACTTGGTGGCCTCTCTACCAGTTTTTGGCTTTGTTTATTTTGCTTTGTTTTTACAGTTTGTTCATTTTTCGTGAATTAAAAAAGGGTTAAGGGTTTTCGTGAATTGGATGTGAGTCAACAATTTCCTACAATTTCAACGTTGTTTAGATTTATCGTGATACCCTAGTGTGTGTCTAGGCACGCACGTCAATATACAAGATGTCATTGTCCGAACTTCGGCCATCCAATAACAGACGATGCCGACAATACTAACAATGGTTATAACAATATTTTCGTACGTACGCGCCCTCCCACGGCTTCCCCGTTACGCCACCAGGCTCCAAACCATGAAAGGTACGCAATTCGTATTTTACTGCAGCAATTCGTCCAATTTCATAGCTGGAAGCCTTCCCGTTATCTCGGTATCGATGAATAATCACCCTATGGAAATTAACATTGGGATGAGCGGACTAGCGGATGAGCGGATGAGCGCAACTAGCTACTAGTAACTCATTTACAACGTTACTCTGAGGGTCAGATATTGCATCGAAAGCAGCTTACCCCTGGCATTCCTACACGCGTTAATTTTTGTCATGTTGGTCATTGGTCTCGATTTCAACAAAATTTAAGCTTTTGTACCGCATTATTATTTTTCTCCAAATACCTGAAATGTGCCCAACTTTGCTTCAGGATTTAAGACTCGAACGCTATGGCGTCGCGCTACAATGGTTTACAACCTCGACAATAGAATTAATGTGATGGTTGTTGCCTAACTTGCCTACGTTTGCTGTCTTTTATTATTAGCAAATCCTACCTGTTTTGAGGCTCAATCCCTAGCAAAAAGTTGACTTTCTTGCTGGTCTCGCAGCTCCCCTTCTTTGGGCTTGTACCAGTGCAGGCCTCAGTATGTAAGTGCTCGGGTTGGAGCATTCTTCATCTTTCTTCCTAGGGCACCACAACGCGTGATTGTCCTCCAGCTCTCCCATTTTCCACTGTCTCCAGTAGCCTTCTGCGTCTCAACGGTCCCCTGTTGTGGCCGTGGCCTCTCAGGATCCACCAAATTTGGCAGTCGACACCGATCCTCCTGTACAACGGGACACAGTCCACACCGATGGACACACCGGTGGTATGGACACACCGATGGTTCCATAATTTTGGAAACTCAACAGGTCTCTTCTTCGCCATTCGGCCTTCACCCCTTCATCGTTCCTGCTCGGTCCACGGTTCCCAGCCAACCAACCTAGACCGCCGCCCACCTCGCATTTCGCAAACAGCACCGCGTCGACGATCGAGACAGTCGTCTCTCCAAAAGCCTCTTCGGACTCCGGTCCCATGGAACCCTCCAAATAGCCACCAGCTCCCTGCAGCACTCTGCAGTCTCCTTGGGGCACCAATAAGTTTTTCGCTTCAGCGGCAACCACGGCCACATTTGGACTCCTCATGTGCAACTTCGGTTGCCCCGTCCACTTCCCTAACGGTACCTTTTCCATAGTTTCAGTCAACCATTCCCAAAATACCGAAGACGTCTCTCAGTCAGTGCGATCCACGGTCCTCACTGGTGGGCTGTTGCTTTACCAGTCCACAGGTCTCAATATCACTTAACAGCTCCGCTACTTCTCCATCTCCACCCTCGTTATCAGCAGCGGTCTCCTCACCGTGCCTCCACTGCTCCCACCTAACCTTGGGACCAGAAGACTGCCCGTTACTCGCCAGCCCGATACCCGGTCCCTACGCTGCGGTTGTTCAACAAAGCTCACCGGGCTTACTATCCTTAACACCACGGGCACGGGTCCACATCTTCAAGCGGGTTCCTCCGGTCCCCAGCATCATTCACCTTACACGCAGCCCTTCACATCAACCTTCAACAACATCTCTGAGCACCACTTGCCTCTCATCCCTTCTACCTGCTGTACGGACGCCCTTACTCTTCGTTCGTCACCGTTAACATTGTCCGCTCGATCTCCAGCAGCTTAAGCTTCTTCATGAAAACTTGTAAGGGGAGGTAACCACCAGCTGCCATTCCCTCTTCACTATCATAACTCTGTTCTTTCGCGAACAATGATGATCTCCAAACAATTATAATAACGTATCTTTATAATAATATCGGACGCCGGCTAAAACGAAAAGGAAAGCCTGAAGGAAAGCTTAAAGGAAAACCACTTGTCCCCTCCTCGCGCCCGCATTGAAAATGCACTCTCCCACTCTACCTGCAGCCAAAAAGGAGCCAGGCATGAGTGGTCGATCAAACTGACAAGTCGTCGGGGAGAATATGCGTGCCGGGAAAATGTCCCGGGAAATGTGTCCCGGGAAATATGACCGGCCCCGTGCAAAGCACGGGTTTCCTCTAGTATATAATAATAACACAACAACAAAAAAAAGCTAACATAGAGTAACAAGTGAACCAATGACTTTTTCCTGTCCAAAGGCCCCTTGGCATGTATGCCCCTCTCAATGCGCAAGGTTTCTATGGTCGCCTTTGTTTTATCCACCAAAAGTTCAAAAACCGGTCACCTATTCTCTCCTTGCATCCGACAACCGACACCACGACCGTTTCCCGTTCCAGCAGGACCACAGTTACTCAGTCCCATTCACCAAGAAGGCCTTTCCTGTTTTGCACTCGATCTCTCTTGCCATCTGACTCAGTCGTCTGGCTACCACGTTCCAACCCATACCATGCTCATGAAAATGGGGAAGAAGGACACCTTAACGAACATACAACCATGCCCTCCAAGAGTAGTGGCCCGGTGCACTACTCAACATTCCACATTCATCCATATTCTCCTTTTTACGGTTTCCACTGGAAATCACCAGTTACCCTCCATCCGGGCCGTTCAGTCAGAGGGGATTACCCGGATGATGGCCTCTCACGCCACGCAGCAGCCTTTGTATACCAAAGAGTTCGCTCCATTCCTGTCATTATCATGGATTTACCTCCTGCTTCCGACTCATCAACCAACTCCAATGGTTCTGCTTCTTCTCAAAATGGTTGTGCCATTTCTACCCAACCCACTCCAACTGTTCCACCAGTCCCTGCTCCAACTGTTTACCTGGATCCTGTTCGCTGTAGCTGCCTCGAATTTATTGGCTCAGATACCCACTTCAAATCACACCCGTGTTGCCAGTGTCACCGTTCATGCAACTGGTACACAGTTAAGTGCAGTGTTTGTGCGAAACTCGACGAAAACAAATGGAAAGCGTTGCACGATGCCATCAGCGGTTCCACAAAAGGGCTACAGCCAAGAAATTGAAACGTTCTGTGTAACCTTCCGACCACTCTTCCTTCTTCGTCCAGCTCCTCTATCATGGTCCCACAATTCTACCCCGTAAAGATGAAAGCGTGGGTTCCTCGAAAATCAATACCAATGCTCCCTATGGTCCCACCAAAATCTTCAACTTCAAAATCGAAATCGACTCTGGGCATTAAGACTAAAATTCAGCTTCTGTCACGACCATCACAACTCCGACCCTTCCCTAACCCTTCACGCTGACCCAGGGCTGGGTTCCCATTCGCTGGTGCCTAGTGACCTTCCAACTCGGTTGTCTACCACCACTGTGGTTCCACCAACCACGAGTCCTCACCCCGCGGTACCACCGACACGATCGGTGCCTGCCACCCAACCGTCTATACCATTCCTCGCCTTGCCAAACCCAGACCATGGATCACAGCATGCACCTATCTCAGTAGCACCGGGGTCCGTGCCTTCTGCCCCACAAACCCCACTTGCACCTGTTTCAGCATCTTCTGTCCCTACCGGTCTCCCTCAAGCCTTTGGGTCGCTGTTCCCTTTGGCCAATACCATCCGTGCCACCCTCTTTCAAGGCATTCCCCTAGAACCAATGGGACTTCCCCAATTTGACTTGTATGTAGCAGGGTTGTTGGCGGTCGTCCGAAAATTTTCTATCGACTTAGCCCATTATCATACCGACACTCTAGAACTGTTGACTCTTCGAGTAGAGGTGGCCGATGACCAAGCTTTGAGCGAACTGGGAATAGGACATAACCATTAGATTCCTTCAAGAATCGAGCTCCACCTTAATGATCGAAATTGCCCACCTTCAGGCCGATATCGACGCCCTCCAGACGTCTGATATCTTGTCATCTTTTAAATTCAAATGGATGTCTACCATCGATTCTGCACCTTCATGCAGAGTACACCATGCCTCCATTTCCAAATCTCGTCACCCCTCTCCCCCCCCCCCCCTGCGGGCGCGCTCTGCTAGACGATGATCATTTTGCACTACCACGTCATCTAGTAGCCAGAAAAGTAAGGCTAGTCCTGCAGTCCCACTGCGCAAACTACCAAGTAGTCACCCACTGATCGCCGGTTCCCCCAGAGTCACCGATACCGGCAATCTTCATCGGTCCTCCAATTTTACCATCCATGCCGGCGCTCACGGACCAACCTACAAGTGCTCCTTTGGAACCACCGGTCCCTGGTCCACAATTCCTTCCTGGGACAAGCCCTCTTATCGAAGGCTGGTCAGCCACTGCCACCACTATTTCCTTCCCGAAAATTAGCGCGTACAGCGTTTGGCAATTTCTTTTTTTTTTTTCAAGCAAAGCATTTTTTGTAGTTATTTTTTCCTCTCAAGTCATACAAAATACATTTTTATCGCCATCGAAAACATCATTACCTGATTTTTCCTTTCATAGCAGTTCTCTCTATATAAAGCGTCCGAATTGAGCTGGTTTCATCTTTCTTCCTAGGAACACCATCACGAGTGGTCTTCTCTTCGGCTCTCCCGACTATTTTGTCCAGGTTGCGGTTCTATCTCCAGTTGCCACGGTCGCCGCTAATGTTTTCATCTGCAGCCCAAGTACAACACATGGATTCTCAGGTTGTTTTGGGGTTCCCGGATTCTTCGTCTCTATTTCGGCGTCCACTTCAGATTCCGGACGGTCGCCCACCGACTTCTCTACGGACGCCCATCCGGATTCTTCCTCCGGTCCCCCTCGGGGACCGCTTTCACCTACGACGAAAACTTGGACAAGAGAACCGCGGCCACCCCGTCTGTCACAAGCAGCGCCTCCTCGCCGTTCCAGCCACCATCCACCCACCAAGCCAACCCGGATCTTCTTGGATAGAAGACATGTTCTCGGCTCATCTCTGCCAAGCTCATTAAAATGTATTGGACTTTCACTTTGGTTGCCAACAGGCGGACACAACCCCACGTCAATGACTTTCTTGACCACCTAACACTATAAAGGGTGCCATGAGCTGAAATCCAAGACCGGTCGTCACCAGGTTACCGGTCCCCTTTCCCAGTTCCCTTCTTCAAACACGACCATCCCAATGTCGTCATGTGACCTGTCGGCCCCGCTGACTGACTGTTGTTTTTCGGGGCCACCACCACCCCCTCCTTCTTCTTCTGCGGCTGCACCATCAGCGTCCGACTCGCTGGCCCCCACCTCACCGTGTCTGCGCGGAATACCTTCACGTCGTCATGTCCAGCGGCCTCCTCTCCTAGCCCGGGACCATATGCTGCGGTCCCTTGCATGCACTCACCAGACTTTCTGTCATTCATTCCATCATCGCAAGCAATGGTCTCCAAGATCAAGATCTCCATCGCCAGAATATCCAGACTTCCCCCGGCTGCCCCGCCGGTCGCCCAGTCTATCACAACTCTTACCAACCAGACAACCCAGCAAGTGACTATTCCTTCTTGTACGGACTATTTGACCCCAGATTGATAACACCGACCGCCAATGATCGGTTTCCACACGCCTTCCCACCCAGCAAGGCCTAGCCTCTCCAGGCTCTCATCGTCACAACCAATTTTCCGGTCGCTCACCTATCCGTCTTCCAAAGATATGCAGCGAATGACTGTTCCATCAATCATGGCTGATCTCAAGTAGCGGTCACCTCTTCCCCTCTTCTCCTGATTTGTTAATAAAGTTTTTTATTGTACTGTTCAATACAAAATAAAGAAAGAGAAGAACGACAACAACACCATAATGACAGTATCAAGAGGATTTACAAGGACTATAGTACTCCCCAACAACGATCGGTCAGATCCCGCTCCCTTATCGCAAGTTCACACCACTCTATCGATACTGCCTACTCTTCTCTGTGCGAACCTCCTAGGCGGATCGTCTTATCGAACACTTTTTCGATTAGACGGCGATCTTACGGTCGCTCCTCTAGCCGCTTCATCAAACAGAGTTGAATGAGCTGCGCCATCATCCCTTCATTACAGCAAACCTTACAGCTTTTAGCTACCTTACAGCAAAACGGCTAAAGGAAGACACATGAAAAAAGGGAGGGGGTGGAGACATGAATAGCCTACCTTAAACAGGCACTGAGCAAGACGCCTTCACAACTTCGCATACCTCACACTGACGATCGTCTAATGGTTTCCACAATCACTACACCATTAGCCGGGCCTAACCTTCCTGGTGGTTGCCTTCCCTATCCTAGGTCGACTCGGTCGTCCCCAACCAGTCTCCACCTGACAGACTTGCCTTATGATCACCATCCCGGTCGACAGTCTCTAGGGACACTCCTTTGTGTCTCTCCTCAACACCTCCAGACGGTGCAGGTTGTTCTTTGTTTTCCCGCACTTACCCAGTGCTTTCTCTCCAGCTGATGATCGACCGTTGTCACGCCATTGTGTCTCTTCAGCCATGTCTCTGTGTGTTCTATCAGTAATGGATACTCCGACTCCAACCGATGCGGACTCTTCATCTAATTCAAATGTTCCTCCAACAGCCACTTCGACCCCTGTTGTCGACCATACTGGCCCCATTCCGGACCCCATCAAATGTTCTTGTCTAGAGTTCACCGGCACCAAGAGCCATTTAGACCCTCATCTGTCTGTTGCCAGTTTCACCGCACGTGTGACTGATTCAACAGAAAGTGCAGTGTGTGTGCACACCTTTGTGAAAAGGAATGGAGAAATACTCTTTCCCATCACAAGAAATCGTATCAACGTTCTATTCAAAAGGCAAATCAACGAGGCCTTTCGCCTGATGGCTCCGGTCCCTCGCGGATTCTTCCCAGTGCTACCTCTAAGAAGCATTGTCGAGTTAAAGTGTCTTCCTCAACTCTACACCTGATCTTCAACGGTCTCCCCCATTGACATCCCGCCATAAATTCAAGTCCACTCTCAGTACGCGGATGAAGAACAAGCCTTCCTCTTCTACAAGCACAGCTCATGCGTCCCATTCATCGGCTTCTTCAACGCTCCTCATCCATTGTACGCGGTGGCACCATTCTTCTGCGGTGGCACCTTTGGTCGCTCTGCAAAACAGGCCAATCTTTCCTAATGCGGACACCATCCGTTCGGCATTACTACGTGGACTTCAATTAACACCAGATGACCTAGCCCATTTTAATGTTAACTGTGAAACCCTATATCGGCAGCACGTTCCTTCGCACAGGAACTTGACACCTTGAGAGAATCTGCACTTGAGATAGTCTCTCCGCTCCATCGCAGCTACGGTCCCAACTCTTCAAGAGAAAACCAACACTCACGTTGCGACCGAGAACTTTCATCAATACTCTAACTCTACATTAGCTGACAAAATCAGTCACCTTCAGCATGAAGTCACATACCTCCATGATACGAATGCTCTCATGAAGGAAAAGTTAAAAAAAAACTCTCACCCTTACCTCGCACACCACCTTGGAGGGAGCAACACTGTGAAATCGAATTCTCGTCAGGCCACCTCATGGCCGCCCTCCTCCCAAGACTAAAAAGGGAACCCCTGCGACACTGTCCAAGCCAGACTCCAGCTGTGAAGCAGACACAGACTCACCGCCGCCCTTTCTCTCCAGGATGGGTCGCAAAGAATGCAATCAACAGAATCCCCTGTTCCAACTCCTTTGGTAGACACGACTACAGTCTGTGCGCCTCCCCCTGCCACGGTCCCTGACCCCACTGTGGATCCGGTATCCACAGTATGTATGTCTCAAGCTGTGGATCTAGTGGTCGCCTCCTGGTCCTCGGCCGCATCTTCCTCCGATTGCCGTCAACTGTCATCCTACAATGTATGGCAGTTTGACAATGCAACCACTTTTGGCCCAGTCATCAACGGCTTGGTCCAATGCTCTACGGTCATGTGCATTTGGACTAGTTGGACTAGTTGCCGAGGAACCGTTCACTCACTGCTTCATCCTTATCTCATCATTAATGACCTTCCAACCTTCCTTACGGCCACCACGAACATTACCATTACTTTGGTCCACCTCCTGTCTATCCGTCTGCTGAAGATCTTTCTGGCCGTTGGTCACCTATACAACCTTACAGTTACTCCGTCCTCTCACTGCGTCTTCCGTTCCTCAGCCGCCCTTCCCTCTCTGATACAGGCTGACTCCCTCTCTTCACCCTTCACATGGCGTTCGAAATTCACAAACAAACAAGTACAAACTGAAGACGGACTTCCTCGATCGTCCAGCCAATCATGTTTGGATCAAGAGCCTTCCACGACTCACAGAACGTAATGAGAATTTTGTCATGTCTACATGCCTAACTTTTTTCATTTACCTTGCCCAGGATACGGTCGCCATCCATGCCTTCAGTCGCCATCTTCATGACATTCGATCCAAACCCTGTCATGACCTCGTGCGGTCACCTCTTACAGGTTTATTCCAGCATCTTCTGCCACTAGTTAAACAATCAACTAGGCCGTCTTTCGGGTCAAGATCTCCCAGGTCGCCCCTCGTCTTCAATCGTCAAGCTATCTGCCCGTTTTCCGTTTACGGTCGCTTGCATGGATGGCGTCTGGTTCATGTGGTTCTTAAACTCCGGTGTAGCCGACTCGTAGCACAGGTAACCATCGTCCTTGGCGTCCACCTCCATGTCACGAGGTCTGCTATGTACGGAAAAATGAGGTAATGGATGTCTTTGACTGCAAGAAAGACATAGAAATACCATGGTACGGCCTGGTTGATTTCTGTTTTTGCTGCCTAACCGAAAACATACATTGCCTTCGCCTGCCCGGCCTTCCCTCTCGGTCACTAAGTAGTACAGGACTTTTATGGTTTGACCCTGAACATTTTCCAAATAAGCTGAATTTTGGTATGGTGGTAGGGGGTGATGTCCTTAACAACATATTAAAAGTCCCCATCGATAGCACGCTTGCTTCCGGTCGCCATCTTGGAAAATGGCCGTCAAAAGTAGCTTTTTTCCTGATAACTTCTGAATGGATGCTCGGATTTGAAAAAAATGTATACGAAAAATGTTCAGTATTGAATTTCCTACAATATAAGTCCTATTCACTTTCAGCGTAAAAACAATCGTTTTGCTCCAAACTTGCAATACAGTATGAGACGCCATTTTGGTAAATGGCAACTTCCCATTGCAGTTGCGTAATAATATATTCTAGCATGAAAAATATGAGTTCCATGGTTTAACCAATACTAATAAAAGTTAATAAGCATAATTTTAACTTACTAACAGTGCAAATCCCATTGATTAACCTTAATTAGGTAAAAGGTAACATGATCGAACCAAATTCCATGTGCATGGATCATCTGTGTACTTTATTTCATCTGAGTGTAAGATCCCCGATACGACTAGTATGGAATAAAACTATCATTTATTGTTTTACACCAAATAACACACTACATCAATCTTAATGTACCAAACAATTAGCAGTTACGGTCTCAAGCATGAGTTAGTAGATAGGTGACGTAACCATATTTTGCCAATGAGAAGTATTAATATCATCGACATGAAGCATAACTGTAAACGAATTGGCACATCCTAGTGTTCGGCAGTGGGCACACATTGGTGAACAGTCAAGGTCACTTTTTTTACATTTACACCCTTGCCTGCACTCAACTCTGCAGTTACAAGATAGGTTTAGAAGGTGATCTGGTACTGGTGGCAGGAGAGTTGGCACTGGCTTCCAACCTCACTGCTCTGGTAGTATCTCATACCCCAACCACTGCAGAACCAGTAAGCATACACTCAACGAATGTTGTTAGGATGTGCCACTTGTTGGCGGAAAGGTTGCCAACTCAAACTTTGCTTAAATCACATCCAGAAGAGCAATGTAGTATCTGCATCAATCAAGTGTTTCAGTAGAATTACCACTATGAAGAGCTAGCATGAATACTTATTGTGACTGGTCAAGCCGATTGTAAACTGAGACTACATCTTGTAAGGGTTCATTATTTTGAATGCTGTCTTCTTACCTTTGTCAAATGGTGCAGAAATCTTATCGCAACCTGATACTGCGTGGAGGAATGTGATCCTTTAAACAAGCTAGGTTTTCTTTGAGAGTGGAAATGTTAAACACTTGGTCAGGGTTTTTCTTTGATCCAGGTTTTAAGAAGTAAGAACCATGCTCCGGCTCTGAGAGTGCAACTAGTAGCACTAGAACATCGGCCTTCAGCAACATCTACCGTTTTTTACGAGTATTTGTTCTCAATGGCCTTTACAACACTTAGTCGATTAGTCACTGAGCTTGGTAACTATTAATGCCTGTGTAACAGATGCAAAGATGTTCTCTTGTACTTCCACATCAGCAGAATAGTCCTTGGAGGATCTTCTCAGGTGCTCTTGAGATTTTTGCTGTGCTCAGTGTAGCTGTAGCAATCAAAGACAACATCTTTCCCATAGTGTTTCGATAAGTAGGTCACATAACTGAATAATTTCTAAATAAGTTGCTGGTCTTGGCCATACTACTTTGTGTAGCAAGAGTGTCCACCATAGAAAATGTATATTGCATCAGGGCCAATGCAGTAATCAGAAGGTGCCAGTTCCCGCAGTATAATTCCAAATGGGACCTTTTTTTCCTTCCTAAGGGACACCTCATCAAATAGTGCTGGTGGTCGTGGGCTGAGTTCGTAAAAAGGTAAAAAGGTGAGTATGTAAAAAGGTAAAAAGTACTTCACCAGTTGTCATCATACACGTGATTCGATTGAGTCGTGAAACTGTTGAGTGTTTACAGTAATAACTTCATCACGAATCCTCACTGTGTTAGTCACGGATGCTATGGTTCGAAGTTTGTCATTTCGCTTCAGGTAAAGATCAGCAATCGTTTGACTGATGATTTTAGTCATAGCTTGAATACCAACCATCTCTGCTTTGTGGCAATTGATAACTCTCCTGCTACAATTCCTGATGACAGTGATACAAGCTTGGGGTATGTCCTTTGGAACGATGGTGAGCCTTTAACCAGTCATTAATCTTCTCATAATCATGAGTGTCTCTGATTTGCCTACTTGGTCGTAGCTCTACATGTTGCTCGGAAGTCTTGCTTGAAACACCAGTGAATTGTTCTATTGCATCAGATATTTTTACGTGTGCTGGCATGACACGTATCCACGATGCCAGTCTGCTGTTAGTCATTCCACGGCCGTGGGTGAGTCCTCCTGTACTCATCATCAATCTCATAAGCACTTGTTCAATTGTCAGATCAGTCCAGATGCCAGACCAAAGTCTGTCTGAAAGTCGAATTGTGAAGAAACCATTCTTGGTTATGTTATCTAAAGTTTCATTTGTTAATGTATACGAGAGTTGTTCCATATGTTACAGATACGTTTGTGCAGCTTTAGCATACGGTTGGTGAGCAGATGCATGAAAGTATGGAATCATCTGACGAATGCAGTGTAAATGCAATGATCAGTCTCCAATACGTTCAGCACGCACAAAATTTCTCGTTAGTGACACTTGATTGTAATACTATAGCCATAAACTGATGGTGTCACTAGTTTTGTGGTATTCCATCATGATACTGTACGTTTTGCTTCAATAGGTGAAAGAGCATCTGAGTTGACACAATCTGCAATGGACACTTCCTTTTGAAGCAGCCGCTTACTTCCACTCACTTATGCACTTATTTCCACTATTTCTGCATCTACATGTGCCATATCTTCAATCCATAACTTGAAGAGTGCTAACTGGATTAGAAAGTGTGCTCGAAGTGTTCATGCTTGAGCATGTCCTGACAACATTTTTTGACAGATGCTTTAGCATAAATCTCGCACCACAACTCTTTAAACCACTTCGTGCCCCATGAAAAACATTAGGAGGTGGAATCCTCCAACACGAGGAATAACATGAGATAACGGACTGTTCTCACCAGCTGCAAGCACCATGTCCGCTTTCACATATGGTGGCTGATCAAATGTACACATACAGTAGTCTTGCTGCAGTCTTGCTGCAGTGGTAATGCTTGCATTCGTCCATGGCATACATGAAATTGCAGTGAAGATGGTATACTTTGTTCCACATTATGTTTTCAGAAAACTGACTGTACGACGCCTCGTTTCCTTACACTACGTGTGCAAAAAATCCGTAAACATCCTATTCGTAAAATCTAACAGTAACTTTGTTGAGTGTACAAATGGATATCAACATGTTTTTGCACTCTAAGTGCAAGGAAACGAGTCGTCATCCAGTCAGTTTTCTGAAAACATAATGTGGAACAAACTATAGTAGGGGAGGGAGGGGGGATTAAGGCTTAAAAAATTTTGGGCCCAGCTATAAGTCAGTTGAAGACATTAGATGCAGGGATCAATATTGATGGATAGCTTGATAGATGCTGGAAGCTAGTGTAAGCAAAATGCAATCTATAAACTGGGTACAGGTAATAATACAACCAAGTTATTTAAACGCCATCAAAGTCAAGGTCAACCAATGGGGTTTGCACTGTTAGAATGGTGAAATTATGTATATTAACTTTTATTACGACTGGTTAAAGCCCAGAGCCCGTAAATTCAGTGTTAGAATAAATTTTTACTCCTACACAATAAGAAGTTTCGCATTTTCCAAGATGGTGTTTCATACTGTATTGTAAATTTGAGCAAAACTATTGCTTTTACACTAAAAGTGAATAGGACTTACATTGTAGGAAATTCAACGATGAACATGTTTCACATACATTTTTTTTCAAATCCGAGTATCCGTTCAGAAGTTATAAGGAAAAAAGCTGCTTTTGGCGGCCATTTTCCAAGATGGCGACCGGAAGCAAGCATGCTATCGATGGGGACTTTTAATATGTTCTTAAGGACATCACCCCCTACCACCATACCAAAATTCAGCTTATTTGGAGAATGTTCACAGTAAAGCCAGTTTTGGAGGTAAAAGTCCTGTACTATAAGGTAGACCTTGAGTGGAAGAAGGATGAAGCCAGCTCTATTCGGGCGTTTTATATAAAGGCACGCGCGCATGCGCGGAATGAAGTTACGAGTACGACGGGGAAGCCAACTTTTTATCGCTAGGGACTGAGCCTTCAATAGGAAGGAAATGCTATGTAAGGTAAATCAGGTAATGTATGTTTTCGGTTAAGCAACAAAAACAGAAAGCAACCATGACGTACCCTGGTATTTCTATGTTATTGGTGTTCTATATCCAAAACGTGTGGTTGGGTGAGGGTTGGGTGGGGGCTGGAGGGTAGGTGGGGGCGAAAATTTCTTTACATATTATTTATTTAGAAAACCTAAGTGGAAAACGAACGTTTATTCATCACTACGAAATAAAACAGGAAGTCTGGTTCTTATCACTATTTGGTAGCCCCCGGAGTCGATGAAGCGAGCCCACTCTGTGGGCGAGGGGCTGGCAAACATGTTCCTTTTTTCCTGGCAGTCCTGAAAAGGACTTGGTGTAATTTTGCCTCTGAAAAGAACCTTTTTTTTTTTTAGCTTTTAAAAAAAGCCTTTGTTTGTATCAACAATCAACGTCAAAGGCTGGAAGAAAGGCGCTGTATTTTCCTGCTAAAATTCTGTCTTATCCTGCTGAAATAGCCTAGCAACATTGAAAATTATTTCCCTGGCTTGACTGTTGACAGCTTTACCTTGACGAAGTTTAGAACGTGGTGGAGTGGCCACCATTGTTTCCCCGCTTTGTTGGTGAGCCTTGCTGCCAGCACAGCACACTCGATAATTTGCGTTGCGTCATGGGAGGATTCAAGACTTGCCAACTTAGTCACCTAATTCATTTTATTTCCTTGAAAGTCACTTAATCTCCTTGATGTGGACCGTTTTCTTTCTTTCACGCCAAATTTCAACTTCACTCGTGGCCACCCTGTCCGTATTTTTGACACTGTCACTCGTACTAAACTACGCTTTCACTTTTTTCACGGACTGCAATCTGTTGTTCGTGCTCCTTCACTCAAGTCTTTCAAGTCACGCTTTGACGCACTTGTTGTCTAACTTCGTTGGGTTTTGGGTAGGTGGGTGCTTCGTGCACCGTCAATCTCTATTTCTATTTCTTGTGTACCGTACACGGCTTGCCTTTTTGGCCCAGAAATAGACTTTTCCATGATATTCTTCAATTTTTTATTTTGTTATTGTAGTCACCTTAAACTAAATTACAAAAGGCTCTGGGCTTTGTTAATACATTCACATAGAGCCATGAAAATTTAAATTGTTATTTGTTTGATCTTAGTGGCGAGTGAAACGTCCTGGGTCTTTAAAATACCCACATTTTAGCCATACAAATTTAACATTGGCTCATTGATTCGATCTCATTGGGAGATGAAAAGTCTCAACAACAACAACAACAATATTGTAGTCCCATTAAAATAACTTTTAAAGTCCCTGGGCTTTTTATAACCTACATTTTAAGCCATAATAATGTAAAATTGGTTCTTTGATTCGATCTCTAGGAGAAGGTAAAATTCCCAACCAGAACAACAACAACAAGAATATTGTAATCACTTTAAAATACATTTCAAAATACCCTGGTCTTTGTTACTACGTAAATTTTGAGCTATAAAAATTAAAAATCCGTTCATCTGTTCGATCTCTTGGTGAAAGCAAAATTGTCCCAACAAAAATAATGACAACAACAACAATATTATAGTAACCTTAAAATACAAGTTACAAGAACATGGGTCTTGGTAAAACTCACGTTTTTAGCTTAAAAATCGGTTTATTAGTTCGATCACTAGGTAAGAGCAAAAGTCCCAACAGCAACAAGATTATTGTAGTCACATTAAAATAGCGGGAAAAAAAACCTTGGTCCTTGTTAGTACCTGCATTTTAAGCTATAAAAA
>JAHWFP010254359.1:0-10736 GCA_023313725.1 Lithobius niger
CTTAGAGCAGGTATGAATATGAAGCTTAATATAGAAACAATTTTGTTGCCACTTAGTAGATAGAATTGTGTGGGGTTGGTAAAGCATTTTACCACGCAGCAGTTCCATGTAGAGTCCTTGCAGAACTGGACATATCTTGTGGAATTACCAACATGGCAGTAGCTGGTAGGGGGAGGGGACCAAGTGCCCTCCAAAAAAGGCTAAAGAAAGTTCCCCCAATTTTTTTTTTTAGGATTTGGATTCTTTTTTTCGTCTAAATAACTGTGCAACCTGCAAGTAAAAGCAAAAATGCAACTGCCATCATCTGAAAGCAAATGCCAAGAATGTTTTCATTAATCAAGTACGAAAGTTAGATTTTCAAAGGCTATCAGATACTGCCCGAGTTCTGACCCAGTTTGTGTCTGTCACTCTCCTTTTTCTCACAGGCTTAATCCTGCTTTATTATTACTAATTGCATTTGGGTACAGCCCAAGAAGACATAGGGAGAGAGGCGAGAGAGAAATTGCTTTGTACCTCCATTGTTCTGACTGGTAGTGTCACGTGGGGGGATTATGAGTAGAACAAATAATTACCAGGTTGGGTTGGGGTATGTAAAATGACCAGTTACCTTTCCCAGAAAATTCTAGCTATTGCCAATGAATACCAAGCTTATATAATTCCAGTGGATAAAGCAAAACAATCTGAAGTTAAACTGTATGTTTGATCCCTGCAGATAATTGCTGGAATATGTCTTTCTTGTTGGTGCAATTGAAGTGAAGCATAAACAAAAGTATGTTTAATATTGACGCTTTTAACTGCCATATTTTCTCTCGTACAAACCGTACCTACAACAGGGTGGCCTTTTACCAGGAAAACTCAGGGAAATTATGAAGTCTGTAAAAGTTAAAGAAAAATCAGAGAATTTGATCAACATATGCCGAGATTCAGAGAATTTCAATAATTTTTTGAGTCTTTTTCCTCCGTAAAATTAGCTAATTCGTAATTCACTTTTTACTTCTAAAACCTATACTTTATCTCGGTTAAAACTATCATGTTCTTTTTGTTTCATTTCTGATGAAGTAAAAACTCCTTAGGCCTAAGTAATATGGGTCATTACTTGTTAAACACGATACCAGTCTTGCTCAGATTACGACATTCGTACTCTTTACCAGTCCCACTTACGGCAGTGCAATCTTTGATTTACCAAAGCTATGCGATATAGTTATTGCGATTTGAGAGAAATGTGGGGAAAAAACCTCCTAGTCCTGTACTGCATTTCCTTTTGACCGAAAAAATCAACAGGGGAAAATGTCAGTATTGGTCTGGAAAGCCTGGATAATTAGAGAATTTTCATCATTAGGTTTTAAATGCCACCATGTACAAATAAGAGCGTACAAAAAAATAATACCTTGCAAACGGCATATTTTTTGAAAGTTCTAAAAGATAGGCCGTAATGACGATAACGATGTTTCTGACTTTAATTAATCAACTGACAAGCATTTTGTGGTGTATTACGTACTAGTCCTGTTAAAATCGCCAGTGATCACTGATCAGGAATTTTTCTTATCTATTTGGTGGCCATGTTCGTTTTAAAATCCAAGTTTATAATTTTTGATAAATAACTACAAAATGGTTGCAGTTACTTACTTGTCCTTTGCACCTTTGAAAAGTCGGTGGAAAAAAGTAATTAATATGGTCTATGTAAATATCAAAATCCGTCAATATTTTATCATATCATGTATAAGAAAATATCATATCATAGCAAAATTTTTGTTATGTCTGCGTATAAGCCATAGGTTGGGTTTTTTTTAAGTAATATTTCAAAAATAGTGTGGCTTACATGCGGAACAATACAATGCCACCCTTAAAAAAATGGTGCAGCTTATATGCGAGACAATATAATACCACCCTTAATACTCTACATGTCCACTTTGTGTCCATACTTCATACGCTTTGTGTGGCCCCTATTAACCTTTGTTGACTTGTGTTGAATGCCATATCCCCAAAGGAGCCCAGTTCGCTTCGTCAACTCTATATTGTAGTCCTTTCAGTATTTACTGAGTATTAAAGGGACGATGTCAATTACACTTTCTCCAGTAAACATTTAAAGGGTTAGAGCAATCTTGTAAAGAAATTATGCTTTAATTTCTCTGCTTGTAAAATACCTAGGTGGGTGTTACCAGGTATGCACTTGTGTAATCTGAAAACTACAACATTTGGCTGGCAGATATTCAATTGTTCAATGTGGATATGCTTTTGTACACATCTACAATAGTGTTATGGTGAATTGGGCCATAAATCTGTAGTGTGCTTAGTAAAGTGGCGCACTTCTGTTGGAAAACGGCCCTCAACTTAAACCAGTAAAAGCACTTTCATTTGTGATAAAATCAATGAAGCCCTTAAGTGTTGGCAAATCAAAGAGACAACACGTTTTGACTGCCGGATCAGAGCAACAATTTAAAACAAAGGCTAAAATATAAGCTTGGTCACTACATTTTTAAAAGTGACCCACAGATGGTACTAGAATGCTTCATTTCATATGCGGCTGAATGCATTGGCTGAAAATGGCAAACATAGTTGAGATGGTCGTAGAAACGAAGCACATGTCAAAACCATCCCAAAAGTTGGGTTTCACTTTCCGTAACTTTAATTCTACATTAAATCTGCAATATTTAATGCTCACTGTCCTATAATAAATAAACAAGTTCCTACAGGGTACTCAACATTGTTGCTGCTATGCTTCACTTTTAACTGGGCACAATTCTGGTACGAAAACATGTTTAATGGTGTGAAGGAATGTAGTGTGAGCTCAGACTCTCTTCATTAGGGTGAAGGCTAACCATGTGAGCAAGGGAAGGCAAATGCCAACCCTCGCAAGACGTAGTTTAGGCAGTCATTTCAATATCTGTTGATATTAGGTATGCATGATGTAGAGGCGGTGCTTGTTTTGAGTGTGGATCAGTGTGGGAGGCTTGTTCCCCCTCTGGACTCTGTTCTCAATGCTCCCATGTGTCAGGGTCACCAAGCAGAACAAACATGGAGGCATTGTAAACAAAATCCTAACAAAAACCTCTCCCGCCTATTCGAAATAGAGGTTTGACTGCATTTTGTGGTAATAAAACTTTGCAACGATGACATAACGACATTCAAACAATTTATAGATTGTTCTTAACATTTCACTATTGTGGTATAGCCACTTCAATTACACAGTCAGTCATTATGATGCATCTCCAGAACTAACTTCTGCGCAGCTGTCTATCAAAAAACAGGACTTGACGTTGTGCTGCAAATTTTGTGCCAAGGAGCGTAGTGGTTGGCCAGATGTTGTTTCACCTTCACTTTTCCTTGCTCGTCTGGTTGGGCTTCACCTTGGCGCAGAAACAGCGCTTGAACCCAGACTAAGGGCAAGATGCAGTACCTTACAGAACCATCAATCCAATCTGGTACAGTACACATGTTCGGCAGCATGCAGTGTTATGAAAGGCTGTTGGAAAAACTGAATGCTTATTGTGTAGACCGCGTTGAATACATCAGGCATGTTGAATACCTCCAGCATGCTCTTTTCAACAAATGGTCATGGAACCTATTACTCAAGGAAAAATGATGTAGCCTATTAAGATAATGATTGGCAAAAAAATGACCAATTTGGTTTTCTGTCCGGTTACTGTGTACACCAATTGTTGGTTGCTTTGGACAAGTGGACCGGGATCGAATTTCTCGCACAACGGTGCATTTTGCTCCCGTAAACTCCCGAATAGCACCCAGCTTATTTCCTTTGGGCTCTAAAATTTCCTCACACTAAAACGTAATAGTGGGTTGGAAAATAATCTTCCTGCAGCCTCAAGCAAGTTGTCTAAGGGTATGGTTTCCTTCCATAACATTCTAATTCGGTGAGATTTAATGAAGTAACTTATAATAATCAACATCAGCAGTGAACCAGGAATGGCAAGCAAGTAATCTATAAACAGCTATTTGTAGGAGGGCGTAGGTTTGAGGTTGCTGTCGGGCCAAGTAGATTAAATATTGCACATATCGATGTTACCATTCACTGTGTTCATGCATTGTAGCTACCGGCTAACTTCATGAGCTAACTGTTAGGCAGCAGTGACTTTAAAATATGTTCAGAAATAGTTGAATATTAGAGTGGTCCAACTGTAACACTGACAATGCCCATCACTATTACAGTAGTAGTTGGCATTGTCATTGTTAGACCACTCAACAAATTTGTTGGTGAAATTTTATTTAATGTTCAGCTTTATTAGATTTACCTTTAATCCTCCAATTTAGAATTTAAAATCGTACAACAAATGTTAATACAATTTTTGCGCTCATAGCTACCAAATTGCACTTAACTACCCACTTACGGAGCAAAAGTTTGCGTTCAGAAAAAATAAATTAATTTGTGGCTGCAAGTGGACTGGTGCCCTTGATCATGGCATCTCCTCAGATGTTGTTTTGTTTGGTTTTCAGAAAGCATTTGAATCTGTGTACACAGTAAACTTTTGTATACGCTGTCGCACTATATGTGCCTTGGATTCAGGGTTGTGCATTGGGATGTGTAGATAAACTCTTGTTATTATCAGGGGAGTTCCTTAGATATGTACTCGGTCCACTATTGTTTATCCTGTTTCTAAATGATTGAACCTGTAATCCATACAATGTCGACCACGAAATTGACTACGCTTAAATTGGGTAACTAGTTGCCAATCGTAGACTGTATGATATTAACGTACGAGTTAATACGAGCGTAAAGCATGTACTATTGCCAAACGTAAACTCTGTGCGAGATTTATGGGTATGATTTGCAAAGGATCTTAAGGATACTACCCATTGTGCTCAGATTGTGCCTTCTGCGAATCACTGGTCTGCCATCATGCAACATTGCTTTACCTCGGGAGATGTTCCCACTAAGAGCTAGGCATTCTTGGTCTAAGCGAGATCACTGCTTGATAACACAAGCCATGTGTGGTCTCCTTACCTTCTTACCGATATTGATCTCCCGGTATCGGTACCGTGTCGCCGCTAAAATGCTGTGTGGTATTCAAAATCTGCAATATTGCCAGTGCCTAAAAATATTTAAACTTGATTCCCTAAAACTCCATAGATTAAAATAAAAGCAGACCTCGTCGTGGTTTTTAATAGTCAAAGTTAGCTCAAAATCTTACCTCAAACCATGGTTTGGGCCCACGACTGCTTACATCAGTAGAAAAAGTGTGGTGTGCTTTGTTACGAGAGTCTTTCTGTGTACCTCGTTATCCCATGCGGTTCTGAGGAGGAGACGCCTTGCTGTGTCGGAGCAACATCGGCACTTGCTGCTCGGTTCTATAGTGAGTATTGATTGGGGTCAGAGTTGTCTCTGCTGTTGATCTCGAGAAAGGTTATTGTTCTCGTCTGCATCCACCCAGTGCTTGTACTTTCTAGTGCTTGTACTTTTAGTATGTCTCAAGCGGTAGGACCTCTGCCTTTTATTACAAAGGTTGTGGGTTCGTTTCCCCTCTCAGGCAGTCTGACATACAAGTCCAAAAGACAATGTAAATAGGTTTGCATCCATATTTATTTATTCTACTGTTGAGGACTGACCCGAGAAGGTAAGCTTCAACACACTGATTTGGAAATTAGACAATCGGCAATATTAAAGGCATCAGTGAGCTCAGCTACCAGAATTTCTTTGGAGATGGAGTGCTTGGCCCAGAATTAGGGATGGCATGATAATTGATAATTCGATAATATCGCTATAACATTTTTTTGTTAATTATCATATCGTACATTTCCTGATGTATCCAATTATCGAGCAAACGGACAAAACGTAAAGAAATTACTGGTTATGTTTGTTCCTTAACATTCTTTGACATCCACTTGGGGTTTGAGCGACGAGGCAGCCTTTAATTTATTTTGCTTTCCTTGTACTGAGGTAGGTCACTGTACTGCCCTAATTCAGCTAAGGATTTTTTTAATGCATTAAATTACCGTAAATCGCATATTAAACGCCCATGGGCGGCTAAAATTAATTTGATAAAAAAGGTGAGGGGCGTTAACAAGCTACTACCAGATGTCTGACCTTAACGTATTTTTGGGGGTAAGTGTTTATGCCTAAATCCAGCGTGGAAAAGTTGATTATTCACGTGCGTGATCTGGGTTCAATCTAGCAATGGCTTCTTCTCATTTATTCACAAATTTAGTGTATTAGATTGTCCTCCTTCCAATATGTAATCTAATTCAAAGTTAATGTTAATTTCTAACCATCACCAACCTTCAAAACAGATGCACGATTCACACCCGGAAAACGCCAAGCAGAGTAACGTCATAACAGACGCAGTGGACTGGATGCTTCAAGCGCTTACACAGTCTAGATGCGTGGAACCTAGCGTGGTTCCTCGCGTACTCTACTGATGCTCCACGGGTCCAGACCTACGCGTCCACTTCCGCCAGAACTTCCGTCTTGGATGACAATATATAACTCTATGGTGATAAATGCCTCAACACATGCATTTCCCAGTGGTGAATCACGTTGTCTGTTTTGAAGGTTGGTGATGGTTAAAAATTAGTTTAACTTTGAACTATGTTAGATATTGGAAGGAGGATGATGTAATAAACTAAGGTTGAGAACAAATGAGAAAAAGGTATAGCGTTTTCGCTACACTGAATCCATTTTACGCACATCAATGATCGATCTCATAGGCCTAATATTGCCTACTTTTCTGTGATTACAAACGCTCCCGTGAATCATGTTGGATTAATGAATGTTGATTTCGTTAAATTTAGGAATCTTTTTTTTTAATTTTGCTGCAGAAACACCAAGCTATGAGTGGTCTCCTTACCTCTTACAGATATTGGTGTCGCGGAATCGGTATATTGTCGCTTCTAAAATGCTGTGTGGTATTCAAAATCTGCAATATTGATTTTGTTAAACGTTTGAAGCTTTTGGTCAATTTCACGACTGATTAATAAAGCTACTACACGATTTCTGACCTAAAGGTATTTTTTTTTGGGGGGGGGGGGGTCGTTAGGAAAGCCAGGGCGTTTATTAGACGATTTACGGTAAAATAGTTATGCAATCTCAGAATTTGTTTTCTTTATGCTGGAAAAAGTCCAATACCTGTTAATTATTGCATTGTTGTCTCAACGATGCTCCTGGATGCTTGAGACTTGAATGGCTGCCTCATGATCCCCTACCGCGCATGCGCTGCCTCCCTATATATAAGAGAAGCGGCTCCATGAGCTCACCGTCTTTGTCTCAAGCTGCCGTCGGCAGCTCGTCTTTCTCCTGGTTCCTTTTGTCTGTTTTCCTTTGGACGCAGGCCCCCTTTTTCGCTGCCGCCTTAGGTTCTACGGCGCCAGTGCATCCCGTTCACCGCCCTCTTGTGCTGTCGTTTCCATCCAGCCGAAGTCCGACTCTTCGGGACCATGCCGTCTCCTCCATACGGAACCATTCCGGGGTACTTCTCTTTCGTGTCAATCCCTTCCACCTATGGGACCGCCTCCCTTCGTGATGCTACTGTTCCCGTCAATCTGATGAGTCTGCTTTCGTCAAGTTCTCATCTCGTATCAAGCAAGACGGATTCTCCGATTCCTGCGGCTTTGCCCGTCCTTTCACGGTTTTGCCCAAATGGCTGATCAAGAATACCACTCGCTTCTGCACTTGGACTCCTCCCCGTCCGCTCTGGTCCTTTCATTTATTCGAAAAAACCTGCGTCAGGATTGGACCGCGGTGAACCTGTTAAGTCTAGCCACTACTGGGGACCCGCACTTGACTCCACCGTGTCTCCAGCTTCTTTCGTCAATCGACTACATGAAGAACCCCCACTCCGTGACGTCCTACGGGATCGTCCCCTTCATCATTCCGGGTCTCTCGTTAAACGAAAGACCCCCCCCCCATCATGCAGTTCACTTGCGCTCTCCTTTCATCAGGATTTAGAGCCCCACCTAGGATGACTGCAACAGGCCTCAACACTACCACCGCCGCTGGATCACCACACACGGCTCGTCTGGTCCATTCGCCACCCCTTCCCTATGGTGCTGCTCAGGGAGAACCAGCCCCAAGTTGGTTACCCCACAAACCCCTGGCTCTCCGTCCTTTCGCAAGAAAACATGTCAAGCTGATTCACCTGTGTCTTGGACTCCCCTGTCCAGCCAGACCAATCGACCGTGACATCCGTCCCGGTCAAACGAAAACCACTATGACGTCAAGCCATCTTCCTGCCAAACGCACGCTTCAATCATGCCTTCAGTCCACTGCCGCAACTCCCCATCTCACGTTCCGAAGGTTTCTCTCCGCCGCCCGCTAGGGAGAACATCAATCAGTCGAAGAACGAAAGCCACAACATGCCGAATCCTTCACGCACCCATCATCAACAAGCGCCGTCTCACGCGAAGTTGCACAATTGAGTCCTGAGAACCTTCCACGCAAAACGAAAGAAAAACCCATGCCGTCACCATCACTACGCAAGCCGTCAACGAATCATCTCCTTCCCAGTAACCCCCAGTTAAAAAAACACAAGGGGGGGGGGGGGGTAAAGTAGAATGAATTCCCCACCTCTTGCCAGCTCAGCCGGCATAAGACTTCTACACTAATGGTCTTTCACACCCTCCATCATGGCACAGCCTGTAATGAAGAATGGAATCCGCTCACAGCCTCACTTACTCTTCCACAACGGGCCCACTTACCCCGTGGCTTCCTCTTCATGCTTTCGTTTTTTCGAAAACAACGTGAGCAGGCATTAGCCGTCACTGGGAACGAAAGCATGGAATCTGCAATGACCTCACTCGCTCTTTAGCAGCAATCACATGGTTCCCGTGGCTTTCTCCTCATGCTTTCTTTTTTTTCACGATAACAAGGGAAAAAGATCTAGTCTTTCACCAGGAATGAAAGAATGGACTCCGCAATGACCTCACTCGGTCCTCACCCTCAATCCCGCAGATCCCATGGCTCTCTCTTCATGCTTTCGTTTCTCACGAAAACAAGGTGAGCGGGATTAACCTCTCTCTGGAAACGATGCAATGGAATCCACAACGTCCTCACTCGCTCTTCAACAGCAATTCCACTGTTCCCGTGGCTTCCTCTTTGAAGTTTTTATTTTCACATAAATAAGGTGAACAGGATTTAGCCTCTCACTAGGAAGGAAAGAACGGTATCCGTAACGACCTCGCTCTAGTCCCCTCAGCCGATCAATTTTAAGTTATTCGACTGGCTAACAAAAATATTCAGTCAATTTTCGGCTAGCTGATCTTAGCCGACTATTTTTTCGGCCGCTATCGGCTTGAGACAATTTCGGCGGCTATCGGCTTAGCCTATATTGAGAGCAATGCAAAACATTTAATATGCATGCAGGTTTTAATTATACGTTATATTGGTAAAGGAAACAAATCCAAATAACACAATTAAAATTAAACACATTTTTGAACTTGATTTAACATGTAAATCCGTAATCTACATCCTTAAAAACATGTGATGTACGTGTGTGTATACGTCTGCTCCTCTTGAACTAAAGCACCTACAAAAATGAGAGAAATAGAAATAGAAATAGAAAAGAAAAGGCACACGAAGCACCCACCCACCCACCCAAACAAAACATCAACAATCAACGAACAAACACATCGAAACGAGATTTGAAAGCATTAAGAGATGGGGCACAAGCAACATTACAGGGAAGGGCATTCCAGGCATGGACAACCCTTTCCGTAAAGAACTGGTAGCGAAGTTTAGTCCGGGACACAGTACCACAGATGCGAAAAGGATGGCCACGAGTATAATTGAAATTCGGTGAAAAAAAAAGATCAGAGTTAACGTTAAGGAGGTTATGAGTAATTTGGTAAGTAAGGATCATGTCCCCACGATGAAAACGGTTTTGAATGGTAGTAACTTGAAGCCTACGTAGGCGGTCGGGGTAGGACAAAGAACGAATGGTGGGACACCATTTAGTAAGGCGCCGCTGACAATTTTCAAGGCGGTTCAATGAGTAAAGATTGTAAGGGCGGCAGATTTGAGAGCAATAATCAAAAAGTGGAAGAAGGAAAGTTTTGAATAAGACAGTAAACAGGGAAGGAGTAAGATCAGAGAATCCCCTAAGAATGAAATGTGCCTTCCTGAAAACTTTAAAGATGACATTTTCAGTGTGAAGATTGAAATTAAGAGAACTGTCAACAGTGATACCAAGGTCCGTATGATTAGCGACAGGAGTAATTAGCTTTCCGAACAGACGGTAAGGAAAGCGCGGGTTGTTATGACCAAAGTAAAGAACATGGCATTTATCAGTGTTAAAGAAAAGGGAATTTGCAGTTGACCAATCGGCGACGCGTTGGATATCAGCTTGAAGCAACTGGCAAGAGGTAGAGTCAGAGAAAAGTTTCAAGTCATCAGCGTAACAGACACTGGAGGAGGAAAGAATAACAGATGGTAAGTCAGAAATGAAAATGTTAAAAAGGAGAGGGCCAAGAACGGAGCCTTGAGGCACTCCTGAAGTCACATGAAGCCAGGGGGCATAAGAACCACGAAGAACGACACGCTGGCGCCTAGAATGAAGATACGAATTGAGCCAGGAAATGATTCCAGGAGTAAAACCAAAGTGCGCAAGTTTAGAAACTAACTTAGAATGGGAGACAGTGTCAAATGCTTTGCTAAAATCGAAGAAAACAAGGAAGAGAAGGAAGAGAAGTGCCAAATGAAAGATAATCCAATTACGCTTTGGATGGACCTATATTTCCATTGCTGCAAATTGATTTTTGACCCTCAAGCGAACACGCTTGAGGGTCAAAAATCA
>JAHWFP010254362.1:0-12574 GCA_023313725.1 Lithobius niger
TTTTTTTTTTTAATTTTGTTTGGGGGTGAGGGGGAAGAACCGTTCAAACGGTAAACGGTAAATTACGTTCGTTTAGTAAACGTTTAGGAAAATAACCGGTTTTTCCCAACCCTATCTTCCTCTATTAAGCGCCGGGACACTCCGGTTTTCGTGACGTGCAAAACTGGCACTTTCATTTTACTGGTTTCGTACATGGCCTTGAATTCCTTGCCAAGTGTTTTGAAATCTGAAAATTCAAGGCTTTGAAAACCTTGGAAATAACATTTTTATTGTTGTAGCCCTAGAACTTTTTGTGAGTACTTTGTTTGGAATGAGGTTAACGCCGTAACAGAAATATTAATTTAGGTACAAAATTAAATAGTTTGTCAGCTGAATTTATTTCTTCTGAGCCACGACACCGTTTTCGTCGCGTGCAAAACTGGCACTTAACATTTTACAGGGTTCGTACATGGCCTTGAATTCCTTGCAAAGTGGTCTGAAACCTGAAAATTCAAGGCTTGGAAAGCCTTGGAAATTACATTTCTTATCTGTGAAAGTACTGTACCTGGCAATTTTAGCATTGCTGTCTCAGTGGTGCTGTTGGTTGCTTGAGACTTGAATGGCCGCCTCAGTCACCTCACCACGCATGCGCGGGCGTGGTCCTCCCAAATAAGCTGGCGGCTACGAGGGCTCGCCATCTTTGTCTCAAGCCGCCGGTGCGTTTCGTTCTGTTGGTTCTCTTCTTTCGTCCGCCGTAGCCTCCCAAGCCTGGTCCTCCTTCCCGGAACTCCCGCTGCCCAATGGACGTCTCCGGCTCCCTCCATGCAGCTTTCAGTCCACACCCTCACTCCCACCCTCACTTTCGTCCGTCGCAGCCATCCTTCCGGCCGACGTCGCCATCAAGACCCTGCTTTGCACTTTACCGGGTTTTAGGGCCGTCTCCGGTCTGACCATAGCCGGGACGGTGCCTTTTTCTCGGTGGTGCTACCACCGTTGCTGCCCGCCTACTGTTGCGCCTTGCCTCGCTTCCGCCGCCTTGCCGTCTTTCACACGATGCTGCTGGTGAGCCTCTCGTCCGGTTGACTGCCGCTTCATCCGTCGCCCGGCGTCCCATTCCCATTGGACCTGGATCATCGGCCGCACTACCGTCTTTCCGCCATTCTGAGGCGGTAATTTTCCGCTCTCCGCTCGTCTCTGGTCTGCCCATAGCCGGGACGTTGCCGTCGAGCCGGTATTATTACCTGCCCCTCTTCGAGCAGTCGAAGACTCCACCTCATCAGCCCTCCTGAGGATGCCATGGTGAACTGGACCATCTGATGTTAGCCTCCACCTCAACTCCCTCGCCGTCTTTCGTCCGCTACGCCTCGGCAGCACTATCTGCTCCCCAGGCTCGTCTCCGGTCTGGCCATAGCCGGGACGTTGCCGTCGAGCCGGTATCATCACCTGCCCCTCTTCGAGCAGTTGAAGACCCTACCTCATCAGCCCACCTGAGGATGCCGTGGAGAACTGTACTGTCCGATGTTAACCTCCACCCAGAGCTCCCTCAAGTCTTTCGTCCGCCATGTCTCAGCAGCAACTGCCCGCTCCTCTGGCCCGTCTCCGGTCTGCCCATAGCCGGGACACCGCCGTCGAGCCGGCTTTGTTTCCCCTCTCTCAAGCAGCTGAAGACTCTGCCTCACCAGACCACTCAGTACAACCGTCAGATACTGGATTTTCCACCAACGGCCCCTGCTTCGACGCTCTCGCCGTCTTTCGTCTGCCACGCCGCGGCAGTAGCTTTCCGCTCCTCGGTCCGTCTCCGGTCTGTCCATAGCCGGAGGCCGCCGTCGAGCCAGCATTGTTACTTGCCTCCCTCTCTCTCAAGCCGCTGCAGGCTCCATCTCACCAGTCCGATTGGAATAACTGTTGGAAGCTGGATCGTCCATCAACGGCCCCTGCCTCAGTTCTTGCCATCTTTCGTCCGCCTCAACGTGGCAGTAGCTTTCCGCCCCACGGCCTGTCCCTGGTCTGCCCATAGCCGGGACGTTGCCGTCAAGTCGGATTCGTTACTAGCCTCATCCAACTGTAGACCGTCCCAGGATTCATCAGTAGCCGCTGTGAATTATAGCATCCATCGCCGGCCTCTATCTACGCTCCCCCGCCGTCTTTCGCCTGCCACACCACACGGCCACTCGATCCGCCTCCGCTGCCCGTAGCCGAGACGTCGCCATGAGGACGTCGCCACGAAGTCGGGTTCACTAATCTTTCTGTTCTTTCCGCCACCATGACATCGCCCGCTTCCGATCTACCCATAGCCGGGACACCGCCGTTGGATCGGTTCTCCGTGGTTCGCCCATCGCCAACCTTTCCGCCGTTCTCCTGCCGTCTTTCACCCGCCCGCCGTCGCCATCAGAATGCCTCTACCAAGCCCGCCCTACCGGCGAACCCTCACCACCTCGCCTGTCTTCTAGGCATCTCTCAGGTATTAACAGTCCACCATCGGCCTCTAGCCTCCTAATCCATCCTTCCTCTCCATCATAAATTCCGGCTCCCATCTCGCTTCACTCGTGGATTTTTTCCGCGGGCTTTCCATAAAGCCTGAAAGTCTCTTCGTGTCGCTGCCACCCTACATAAAACCGAAAGACTGCCGCTCCCACTCCCTCGCCTCCCGTTTTCCATCGCTTCAGTCCCGACCGATTGCTCTGCATCCCATGACGATCGTCTGCCGACTGACGCCTCTCCCGGGCGCCTCTTCACTTGCTTCCCGCAGGATGCCGACGAACCGCCGAACCTCCGAACCTTTTAACCATCGTCTCTCACCCACGTTTCTACCGTTACAGCCACGGTTGAAACCCTCTATGAAATCGTTCTCCCCTATGCAACGACCAGCTTTCGCCCGCCTCGCCACTTCCCCCCTGTCACCAGGGTAAGGTCCGATAGTTTTTCAAACCTCACCGGTGTTCTAGCCCATGCATCAACCGGCTGCCTCACAAGCAAGAGGCTTTCCTTCCTTTCCACTCTGCCGCCTCTTTCACACCAGCTAGCTGCCGGGCCACCTACCATCACAAGAGCCGTCCCTCAGCCGACGGCCCCTGCCATCGCCGGACGGAAGCTGCATCACCCTCGTTCCAGCTTCCGCCACGTCCTTGCCGCCTCGCTTTCCGCCTGCCACCTCCGGGTACTTTTTCCTACTGGTTAGCATTCCGCCCGTCCTCGTCGTCGTCCTGTTTTCATCAACATCGGCTTTGTTTCGAAGCTCCCAACATGGTCAAAGCAAAGATGCCAATGTCCTTCTCCGACGAACCTCCTACTTCGGCCGTTCTCCTGTCATCGACTGCCCAGGCAAGTGCCACTGTCCGGGTGTCTTTAACCCCAATCGTATTGACCCCCATCAAGTCTGTCAGTTCCACCGAAAGTGCAATTATTTTGAACGTCCGTGTCAAATCTGTGTCACGATCCCCCACAAAGATTAGCAATTCATCGCCCACCGACAGATGCTTTCCGCCACCAGGAAAAGGCAAGAAACCTCCCATAAAGAATTGGTGAAGAAGTTTAAAGCACACACTTCATCTGTCCCACATTCTCCCGCATCTACTATAGCAGCGATCCCAATGACTCCCGGGAACAAGGACAATTTATCGACTCCATTTATCCCAGCAATCCTGGTCCCACACTGTTACGTCTTGTAACACTCCGGCCAGTGTCGCGACCATGCCTTCTCCTGCCCTCGATCTCTCTAACCCCAACGACGGCGCCCCCGTTATTTTTGTCGAGGCTCCCTCCTCACCTGCCTTGGAACTAATCCCGGATTCTGCCATCCCTTCAGGAGCCACAGTTGTCATTCCTGCTACCCCCTTATCTCCTGGCCAACACTCAGACGTTGTAATCGACTTGCCATTTGTTACCTCCCCAACATCGTCCGTGACCTCCCTACCCCCTACCGACGACCCCCCCCCCTATCGAAAACCACCGCCTCTCCGGCAAAGAAGGACTCTACCAACCAAAGAATTTTTTCTACCTTTCGCCACAAACTCCGCCTAAATATGCATGCCCGGAATCAATTCAAGTGCAACACAAAAAAAGTGAAACCTTATCTCCTGCATCTCCAGGACACCATTTTTCATCAACACTCCCAAATCTCCATTCTCACTTCTGAAATTTCCAAATTAAAAGCTGAAAACGCCACTTATTTCAAGAATCTCACGGACAATATACTGGCAGACGCACTTCGTACTAACGAGCCCTCGTAGCCGCCAGCTTATATGGGAGGACCACGCCCGCGCATGCGTGGTGAGGTGACTGAGGCGGCCATTCAAGTCTCAAACAACCAACAGCATCACTGAGACAGCAATGCTAAAATTGCCAGGTACAGTACTTTCTACAGCAAAGAAACCATTTTTAGCCGGCCTGGCTGGGTGCCGGCAAAATGTTCTTTTTTATTGTTGTAGCCTTAGAACTTTTTGTTAGTACTTTGTTTGGAATGAGGTTAAGACCGTAACAGTAATATTAATTTAGGTACAAAATTAAATTCAGTTTGTCAGCTGAATTTTTCTTCCGAGCCGAGACACTCATTGTTTTCGTGATTTGCAAAACTTGGCACTTCATTTTACAGGGTTCGTACATGGGCTTGAATTGCTTGCAAAGCGTTAAATTTGAAAATTAACATTTGTTGTAGCCTTAGAATTTTGTGAGAGTACTTTGTATGGAATGAGGTTAACGCCGTAACAGTAATATTAATTTAGGTACAGAATTAAATAGTTTGTCAGCCGAATCTATTTCTTCTGAGCATTCTGATTGGAGACAAAACGGAGAGAGAACGAGTTCCTGTGCAGTGCAAGCATTTTTTTTACCAGAAGGGGCAGCTGAACTAGTGTTGCTCCACTGTTAGTTGCTGTATTTCTTGTTGTCCACTGATGAGAGGGAGGACATAGTGTTTATCACTCTTTATGACAGTTCAGCTTCCTACTGCAAATAGAACGAAATGATGAGAGCTGGTAAAATACTAGAAGGTAATTTCGATTTCATTTGTAATGTACGAACCCTGAATTTTAGAAAGCCAACCAATTATAAAATACCATGACTTAAGTTCACTAAAATTCACAACACGGACTCACACTCATTCCAGCCAATTTGCGATATCACCCAGATATCTTTGTTCATGTGGGTGACGAAGATATCTGGGTGATATCGAAAATTTGCTGAACTGAGTGTGAATTGTGAATTTTAGTGAACTTAGTAGTGTTATTTTATAACTGATCTTTTCACAGTACGAATTACAGCGATAAAGCCAATCGACTAAGAAGTTTTGCAACTGTAGTGGTAGTCTTTTCAGGAGAAGTCCAGGTATACGGGGCACCGGAATTGTATCGACACGAGAGTCGCGTTATTACTGGGATTTTCTGGGATGTTGGAGAGACCCATCGACAACTTGTTGAACGTGTCCATGAACACCTTGGTTACACGAGGAAAGGTCTGCTGTGAAATGACATTGCGAGACATCGTGAACAGAAAAACCACAAAATTGCTTGGGAAGACACATCAGTGCTTTTTAAATCCAATTCCCTCAATGACGCTCATTTAAGAGCCCTCGAGGCTATTGCCATCGCACTTCCAAAGGAAGATGGTCCCCTTAATGAATGTAGCGAATTCAGCTTATAGCAACATTGAAGTTCATGCACCATTCACTTAGCACCTGTGTAGATTGACAATGGATAGTTGAACTCGGTCTAGATATTTAGCGTTGAGATCAGTCGTCGCGTTTTCAAAATGGTGGACCGCTGTGTCGTCTTTCGTCTTGTGTCGGACTTTTTGTTTGCCAAAATGTAACCATTGTGCATCCTTAAGAAGCTTGCCAAAATGTAACCATTGTGTATCCTTAAGAAGCTTCTGATGATGGTGATCGTATAAATTTATCACCGAAAATTCAAGTTAGACATACGTTTTTGTCTATTTTTGTGGTATTGTGTATATTTTTGGGAAATATTTCCTTAAATGCTGACCCGTGTGTGGGACCCAGAATTACAGTAACTCTGGCTTCTTAATTTATTTTTAAGTATCTGAAATAATCCGGAATTGTGGTAACACCGAGTTACCGTAACTCGTAACTCCGGTGACTCGTATTTTTTCTGAAATATGGACACCTGCAAGGGAACCGGAATTGCCATAAATAACATCCCTGTCTTGCTCGCGCTACCTGCGGCTATACGTATAACATCAGAAACCACAACCATATTATTGTCAAATTAGACAAGCGTTAGGGTAACTCCGTGTTACCACAATTCCAGATTATTTCAAACACTTATAGGCAAATTAAGAAACTGGAGTTATAACTTTAATTCTGGCTCTTTTAAGTGTGGCTCTCACACACAGGACAGTATATAACAAAATTTCAGAATTAACGTGACTCCGTGTCAATACAAATCCGCGCCCCCACGTATACCACCACAGGAGAGCACACAGTTTTTCGTCCATGAAACTTTCGGTGAAAACCTATCTTATCGTCTGATGAAGCTGATAGGTTTTCAACGAAAATTTAACGGACGAAGAATTGCGTTCTCCTGTTGTGATATGTGTATTTTTCCTGAAGATGTCTCTTAAATACCACTGTTATCCCAGTTTTTTTCTGTTGCTATTCCTATAGTCAGTGTTCGTCTGACGAAGATGCAGCCAAACAAGCCGGTTTTCACATAGTCTTGTCATCCTTCAGTCTTTCCAACACAGTAATTGGGCCCAATTATACCTTTTTTGTAGAGCTCATGGTCATGCAGAATATGCAATGTGGTGTTTGCAACAGAAGTCGGCATGTCGAAATATAGCGCGCTCTCGTACTAGTTTTAAAATATGTTTCATAAAAGACGACCTGGCATTTATCGTGGGCCAGGTCTTATTTAAGCGGGAGCTACATACTCACTTATACAAGGCTTGGTGCTCTTTCACGACCCTTCACTTAACGAGGTAATATGGTAACCTATTTAAAATGGATGTTCAACCGTACCATGTTTATAGTACGGTCTGACATGGCTAGACTCACTTCAACCACAGCTGTGGTACATTTTTCTCAGTTACTTCCCTTGCACCATGGTACAGAGAGGTATCTCGTAACATTTTGGTTTTGAAATCGTGGTAAAACCTTTGTCTGGGTTTTACATGTTGGCCCTTATACACCTACTACAACCTATGAACAAATTTAATCTTTATAAATAACGGTAGTTGTAATAATAAGGAAAAGCCTATTGTGCCTCAGGTTTCTACAATCCATGGTTGATGTTTTGATTTTGTTGGACAGGCAAAACAACATGCTTTTTTCCTTGCGGACACGCTCACAGCCACAGAAAGCGTAGGGAGTCTTGCTAACTTCAGTGCTACTTTATTGGAAAAGCACTTTCAAGCAAGCAGAATATCATTAAAGGAACCTGGAGAAAGGCCTTGTACCAGCAGCTTGTGGGACGTTACTTTGTAAAGCTTTTCATTTTGTTTTGTAAATTCCGTTGACAATGCGCAACAGTGTAAATTTGCACTTGTGAAATGTTAATTCTTAGCCTGCGTGCTAAAGCATTTTGGATTGCCACTCTAATTGCTTAAGCTGATCGAATGAGAGAAATTTGCTAAATTGTTTATGTATTATGGGGCTATAAAATTGAATAAAAAATGTAAAAAAAAAAAGTGAAAGTATCTTGCAACAGTTTATCCTTAACAGTGAATATTTTGAAGGTGTTAGAAGAATGGACTCTGGTGGAAATTTTAAACTAAAATTCGGTGTTCAAGTATCGATCAAGGGATCCTTTTTTTGAGTTATCCCCAAGTCCGAACAACAAAAAAAACCTGTTCTCGACTAGTGTTCACTTGCTGCGTTTTTACTGGGCTGTTACACTGGTGTTGATCAACAATCTTATGAAAAGGCAGTGTTCATAGGCATAAAGGTTAAACCAAAAAGTTTGGTTTCATGTGCCTGTCTGTCTGTATGAGAGTCTTCCCCTGTCCCCCTCTCGTACAATTGAAGTGATTACTGTAAGTCGTATTAAATGTCCGTGGCGTTGTGCACTGAATACGGAAAAAATTGCGTGTGGAAGTTTCTTCTATCCACGGTGCGTGTTTAATCCATCACGGAAAAGGCGAGATTACTCTTTATCATTCATGTACGTGTTGTGGATTCATTCGAGCAGAAAATCAATGCCTTTGAATATTAGCAGAAGCCTCGTGCAGTGGTAGTGAACTGACATGACAGACGTAAAGTTAAAACTCGTTAAACATAGGTTTCATACATTTACCACAAGGACAAAAAACATCAGTTCAGTTTTAGATCCACTTCAATTTTTGGTCAAATTCCCAACCATTCACCTTCATCAGAAGCACGCTCCACAGCGACTTTCCGTGTGTGTTGTGGAGCTTGCTTCTGATGAACGTGAACAGTTGGAAATTTCACCGATAAAGTCGAGTCTCTTAAAACTGATCCGATCTTCTTTGTCCTCATTGTGCGAGTTAGATCATCACTCCTCCAAAATCCAGCATAATTTAGTTAAACTATTTTCTAACCACACAAACATGATAAAAGCATAGGAGTCCTGTGATAATAGATAATAGTAGAACATATTTTTTTTCGGTAGCAAGTTCTCAGTTAACATCCAAAGTAGTATTTGGTGCGATTAACTTGGCAAATGTTTTGATGTGTTGATATCAACTCCTTTGAAGGGCCGAACCATTCGAAACTTGGTGGTCCCTTTTACCAGTTTTGGTTTTTGATATATCACTTTTTTTTTTTATTTTAATTGTGTGTTAGACTTAACAACTAGTCTGCAGATGTCTAATAATGTGCCACATCAATAATAGGTTGAGTGGCCATTTTCCCAATATTTTAATTTCATATCACTCCTTTGAGAGGCATTCTCAATTTAGTTGCGTTTTTACCAGTTTTTGGTTTTATTTTAATTTAATTTAATTTTTTGTATTTAGTTCATATCACTCCTTTGAGAGGCCGAACAATTCTAAACTTAGTGGCCTCTTTACCAATTTTTTGTTTTATTTTGAAATTTTGTTTATTTTTTCGTGAATTGGACGTGGATACAATTTCTTTGGCAGCGTTGTTCAGATTTATCGCGACACACTAGTGTTTGTCTAAATACGCACGTCGGAGACACACGTGTCATTGTCCGAACTTTGGCCGGCCATTGCAGGGATCGAATTGTGTTAGAAAAATTTCATAACAGAAATGCGATACAAAATACAAATTTACGTAGCAGTCACGAAAAAATGATTAGCAACTTTTTAAATAATAATTCATTTAGTAAAAAATACAAAAAATTTACTTTATTTGAAACAATAGCCATGTTTGTTTCACTTTACTTTGCTACACGCACGGATGTTTGGTCAAGACTATGGCATCCGATGCACGTTAATTCTGACCCGTGTCTGAAATGAAAGCCCCACCAACTAAGTACCGTAGGGGATGGTAGGACCAATGATTTCCCAGAATGCATGTGCGACGCTTTGGCCTGTCTGTAAAGTAGGAAGGATTAGCATCTCCGTGTCAGCCAACACGATCATGACTACGCTGTTATGTTGTCTCGTTTAATACAGTTGCATCGCTAAACTGCGATACATTATTTAATTTTGCATCGCTAAAGTTTAAATTTGTGGTGCAAATTGCGATGCGATACCGCTCATTTCGAGCCCTGCAATGAAAGACATTGCCAACAATTCTAACAATGGTTATAACAAAATGTATGTACTTGCGCCCTTCCACGCTATTCCCGATAAACCCCCCCATGCTGCAAACCAGAAAAAAAATATGCAGTTTGTAATGTACTGCAGCCATTCGTCCAATTTCGTAGCTGAAAGTCTTCCCTCTATCTCTGTATCGGTGAATAATCGCCCTTTGGGATTTAACACAAGGATGAGCAGACTAGTAGATAGCTAGCTCGCTGAGCTAGTAACACATTTGCAACATTGAGGGTCATATGAATGGAATGTTGCTTAGCTGACATTCCTACACCAGTTAATTTTTGTCAGGTGGGTCATTGCTCTTAGATTTTAGCACAATTTAAACTTCCCCTAACTTGATTTTAACTTGATTTTAACTTTGTACCACATTATTATGAACTATGCTTCAGAATATTAAGACACTTGCACTATGGCGTCGCGCTACAAAGGTTTAGATAAAGTTATCTGATTGGCGTGGGGGAAGACGCGAGTGAAGGTTGTCAGTTTGGTTGCGATCAGATGAACGTACATTGCTGGTGACCCGAAATGCTCAAACTGTAGCAGTTTGGTTCTTCAAGTGTATGCGGCAATACTTAAAGATGCATCTGCATCGACCATGGTATGGTTTGTTACTGTTACTGTATGGTAGGTTTGTAAATTAAAGTAGACTTGTTGAAAGGTCGCAACTTTTCTGTAGCTGGAAGCAGTTCATCTTCACTCGTCTACAATTTTAATCTTGTTTGTTTTCATTCGACGACCATATAGGAAAAGCTGCGCAGTACTGATTAGTGTCGTCTATCATGTACTTGCAGGCAAATTACGCGAACTAATACACAGGAAACTAATATACAGGAGACTTGCATTCTCTTCCGCTAGATGTAGGTGACTCGAAAGTTCACTGGAGTGGTGATGGACGAGTGCAAGTCACCTGTATTTCGCCTCATAAAGACAACTCTGTAGTGCCGAAAATTTGGAAGTTTATAAGGGTCATTTTGGTTTGCGTATTTTGCCTGTAAGTAAAATGGCAGAATTAACGGTTGTTGCAAGCTTCTCATGTGTTTTGCCAAAAAGTAGTTCTTGCTACACATATCTTTCCACATAGTACATATAGTATCGTTCCATTAGATCACGCTAATGTTTTGATGTTCTAAATGCTGCAACAAGGTACTCCTGTTGTAATAACCATGGCAAGGAAAGCACGAGAATATATCTGCATACAAAGACCAAACTTTCACTCCTACGCCATTGCTATTCTACTCTTGGCAATTTAATTGCATAATAACACGGTTTGCCACTACTCGTGGGTGGAAAACAGTAGGGCTGTGAACCGCTTATACTGCTCCTATTCTAAGTAAGAAAGCCATCAAACCAGTTGTGGTGTGGGAGGGGTTGGAATGGTTGTTGTTAGAAATCTGTCAAGTCGTTCCCCACACAATTCCGCCCGGAGACCGGCGACCGAAGACTCGCCCACCATTTCACTACTGAGGGCATCCCTAATTAACACAACACGCACAGAAAAAAAAATGCAGTCGACAGTCCAAGAGACAAGGCTGGACGTTGAGTTTCCAAGCATGGCCGCCTGGTATTAATCAAGTTATGTGAGCGGTCAAAAAAAGGGTAGTCACTGAGATGTGGCAGTGGAGAATTTTTTAAGTCAAACCAGGTCAAATGTTGTACGACGAAGCTCCAAGCCATGCAACCTGCACCCCCTCAAGCAGATCGATGTCCCGAGCTAAGCACGGCGACCAGACTGGAGTCGCGTATTCAAGAAGGGGCCAAATGTAAACCTTACGACTGTCGAAACATTCCCGGATGAAAAACTTCTCTTAATCACAGAACAACGGCGATAAGCCAAGGCGCAAAGCTCCCCGCAATGGAGGCTGGATTTCAGGTTTGGAAGTAAAAGAATCCCAGGATCTTGCGCCTCATGAAAAGGGGCGTTCAAGTATTATGTCCTCAAGAAAGTGGCCATTTTAACCTTTCCCACCCTCGTCGTCAATCGTTAATTGCTCAACTCCCCCCACTTCCAGTATCACGTCATATCTAACTTGCCCCCTCCCTCCGGGGTGTATTCCCCGTTACATCCCTGTGTTTTTCTGAGATTTTTTGTGTGTTTTTCTGCCCTTTTTCATCAACTGGTCACACCCCCCCCCCTCCTAATAACACACTACTTGAACGTCCCTGAAGAGTGGAGAACCACGTTTCCCAAATGTTACTTCTACATCTGTTCTGGTTTTGAATTTGAATCGCGTTGATAAAAGTTATTTTCATTAATTGACCCCTTTGGTTAATTTTTGCAGCAGGAAAACAATGCTTTAAGAGGATAAAAAGTTATTTCTTTTAATGCATGGAAAGTAATGCAATTCACAATTGTACTGTAACCATGATGTGCCAAAGGTTTACCAAACATAGCTAAATCGAAAACAATTTTAAGTATAAAGAAGAGGACTATCTCCCCCCCCCCCCCCAAAAAAAAAAGACCTACTTTTCTGTGGAGGTGGTAGTTGCTACGTTGCTGGAACGTGTATCAGTAAGTTTTTCAGTTGATTTGGCAATTCTGGCATCCTTTGGCATCCTTTGCCTAAACAATGCTTGCAATAAGTACAATGTTATTTAACGTTTGACCGTTTACCGTGATGAGAGAGACACTTAATGTCTCCCAAATGTGTTGTAAGTATACTCCTGCACAGTAGCTACTCTTTTTTAAGCACAACATTTTGGATAACTTGAGCGGATGATGCAGATATGTGCAAGCAATGCTGTGCTATTTTTGTTGCGGGACAAGTTAAAAGCATGTTAACAAGTCTTAGGCATGCTGCGCAAGCTGACACGTATACAACTTATGGATGGACTAAAATAAGGCTGCCAGATGTTGGCATTGCAGCATTACAATCCCACTTTAGCCAATACAAAGCGAAAG